>JAVJIF010020496.1:0-38950 GCA_038442645.1 Agave tequilana
GGGGGTGAATAGGTGATGATGCTAATCAAAGAGCAATTTAAAAATTATGATGCAAATGTAATGCGACAATCTCCCAAAACAAGACTAAGAGCGAATTCCCTATTAAGGGCTTTGAACTCCTTCCTCCGCTTCCTCGTAAAATGAGTTAGAGGTGCGCATGCAACCTTATTGTATGGGATAATGATTGACAATATGGAATGAAAAAGAATCTGGCAATGACAATCTCAGCAATAAGTAATGACAAGGAAAAGTAACCAATCGCAAACACAAAGATATGTTATCGAGGTTCGAGCACCCAGCTCTACTCCCCGCCTTCCCCAGAAGGATTCTAGCTACTTCCACTATCACAAAGATCACAAATACAATGGAGTACCCAACTCCACAATCTCAAGTACAAGGAATTTCTGAGTAGTCAAAAGACCACAAACTCTCTCTTTCAATTGTCTCTTCCCTACAAAAGGTCCTTAGAGAACAATGAGTAGGAATGAAGCTCTTGTGTGCAGGAGAAAAGAAATGAAATCAGAGAGTTCTTTTGAAAAACCACTTCAGAAAATGAGAGAGAATTTCAGCACAAAAATAAAAAACCAAGCTCTTTTGAATGCCTTAACTTTTGAATTTTCTAGCAAATAATTGTTTGTAACCATCTCTCCCCAAACACCCCTATTTATAGGAGAGGGCTAGGGTTAGAAGATAACATATTTTTAAGGCTAATCAGAATGTATTAAACCCAAAGCAAGTCATTTAAACTCACTTAAGTGAGAAAAAGACAAAAATAAACAGCTCAGAAAAAAATGCCGTACTGTTCAAAGGCTCTGTCGGTCGACCGGTCGGTCGACCGCAAGTTCAAAATATGACCGTTGCAGGCCAGCGGTCGACCGCCCGGTCGACCCATTTTAATCGAGAGCAGAGTGACTTGCAGTCGGTCGACTGCACGGTCGACTGGCAGACATGCACACGGATACGTGCACCTCCCAGTTCCTTGTCGATCGATGCTGCACGGTCGACCGGTCAAACCTGACATAGAATCAGTCGACCGGTCGGTCGACCGGAACAGGTTTAAAATCAGGTTTTTGAAAGAATATAAAGGAGATTTTTGTTTTGACAAAAATACTTTTGAACATAGATTAGTATAAAACATAAAAATATAAATGTAGACAAAATCTTGTATACAAAATGTTTTTGTATAAAATATTAGAAAACGTTTGGAATAAACTTGTGCGCAAAAAAACGTGTGTGATAGAGCTTCAAACCTATCCACTATTCTTTACAAACTATAAAAACTAAAAATACAATGATTAATACTTTTTGAGCAATCTTCAAGTCCTTTGAGCCATCCAATGCCTGCTAGTGCCTTCTCTTCTATGATCCTTCCTTGATTGTGCAATTTGCCTTCCTTGCTATGTGAAACTTAGAAGTTCTTGCAAAAGCTAAGCCAATGGTCTCCAAACATGGCCAAAACCTGAAACTTATCTTGAACAAATTCATTAGTACCAATAGCTCTTATTTGGTTTGTCATCATCAAAACACAAAACAAGAGAGTGTAACCTCTTGGGCCAACAATCTCCCCCTTTTTGATGATGACAAAACAAATAGGCTATAGACAAATAGGGGGAGGAGAAGACTCCCCCTCAAATTATGCATATGAGAAGACTCCCCCTCAAATTATGCTATATTTATGCTATATGAAAAACACAAGAATTTATTAAAAACAAAAATAACAAGAGTTCTCAAATTCATAAAACACAAGACTCATACAAACTCATAAAACCAAAACATATAAATTCATATGGAACCAAGACCAAATGAACTTATTTTTGTCCCATGTAAACTTATTCTCCCCCTTTTTGTCATACATCAAAAATGGTTATGAAAAACATGTCTATTCAATAAACACAAACATTAAGTTCTCAACAATAAACGAGAATCTAGCAAAATCAAGTGTTTAGTGAAAATTATCGGCTAGTTGTAAATCCGTGGAACATAATCAATATCTATATCTCCTTTCCCTCTCAAATGATCTCTAAGAAAGTGATATCTAATCTCAATGTGCTTGGTCTTACTATGTTGATTTGCATTCTTAGTCATGTGGTATAGTACTAGTATTATCAAAAATATTTTTATAAGATCAAATGCAATCAAAATCAGGAGAGTATGTTTCATCCAAAGGACTTGTGCACAACAAGCCCCTGCGGCAACATACTCCGCCTCGGCGGTTGAGAGTGCTACGGAATTTGTTTCCTAGAGGACCATGAAACAAGACAATTACCAAGAAATTGACATGTCCCACTAGTACTCTTTCTATCTACTCTACAACCCGCATAGTCGGCATCCGAATAACTCGTCATTGAGAAATCTCCGGTTTTTGGATCGTATATCATAGACCCATCCCAATAGTGCCCTTAATATAACGAATAATGCGTTTTACCGCAATAAGATGGGACTCTTTAGGACACGATTGAAATTTAGCACAAAGACACACTAAACATGATATCCGGCCTACTTGCCGTTAAATATAAAAGAACTTCCTATCATGCTTCTATATAATTTAATATCAACATTTTTACCTTGGTCATCTTTATCAAGCTTGGTTGTAGTTGCCATGGAGTGTTGCAAGTCTTTGAGCCTTCAAGTCCAAACTTCTTTACAAGTTCCTTTGCGTACTGCTTGACTTATGAACGTCCCGTTTTGCAATTGCTTGATTTGGAGTCCAAGGAAGAAATTGAGCTCACCCATTGAAGACTTTCAAACTCAAGTTGCATTACCTTTTTCAAAATCCTTGCACAAAAGCTCATTAGTAGAACCAAAAATTATATTATCAACATAAAATTTGCACAATTAATATATCATTATCAACATGCTTAGTGAATAGAGTGGTTGTCTACTTTGCCTTTAATAAAATCATTTGAAATAAGAAAAACTAGAAAGCCTTTCATACCAAGCTCTAGGAGCTTGTTTCAATCCATATAAAGCTTTATCAAGTTTAAAAACAAAATCGGATGAACATGATCAACAACCGGGAGGTTGAGAAACATAAACTTCTTCATTAATAAAACATTCAAAAATGCACTTTTCACATCCATTTGAAAAAGTTTAAATTTTTTGAAAGATGCAAAAGCTAGTGTCATCCGTATGGCTTCAAGCCGTGCTACGGGTGCAAAGGTCTCCTCAAAGTCAATTCCTTCAACTTGAGTGTAACCTTGGCCACTAGCCTAGCTTTATTCCTAATGACATTTTCGGACTCATCCATCTTGTTTCTAAGATCCACTTAGTACCAATTATTGGTCTATCGGGGGTTTAGGAATAAGGTGCCAAACTTGGTTGCGCTCAAATGATTGAGTTTCCTCTTGCATGGCAAGCAACCAATATGGGTCCGTCTCGGCTTCGAGAATGCCTTTGGGTTCAAAATGAGAAATGAAAGCAAAGTTACCACATAGGTCATGGAGTTTGGAGCGCGTTGTGACTCCTTTAGATGCATCACCCAAGATGAGCTCCTTAGGATGATTTGTAGCGTATCTCCAAGCTTTAGGAGCGGTTGAGAGCTTTCTCTTTATCCTCTTGAACATCACCAATAGATTCTTGCTTTTCTTCTTGAGCGGGTGAGTCCTTCAAGGATAGTCTCTCCATGTCTTCACCTAATGGTTCAATCTCTACAACATTCTCACAACCACATTAGATTCTTCAATTTAACATGCATGGATTCTTCAATGGTACGAGAAGATCTAATGAATACTCTATAAGCTTTACTAGTTGTAGATATCCAACAAAAATTGCTTCATAAGCCTTAGCATCAAATTTACCCCAAATTCTCTTTAGTATTTAAAACAAAACACTTGCATCCAAAAACTTTGAAATAAGCAACATTAGGTTTTCTAGAGTGATACATTTCAAAAGACGTTTTGGAAGAATTTTACACAAATAAATACGGTTAGATATATAGCATGTGGTGTTTACGGCCTCGCCCTAAATATTGAGGGAGGTCGTATTCACTTATCATTGTCCTAGCCATCTCTTGAAGTGTTCTATTTTTCCTTTCTACAACTCTATTTTGTTGTGGAGTTCTAGGACAAGACATTTCATGCTTATTCCCTTTTCATCACAATAGTCATGAAGAGTTGGTTTACAAACTCACCACACCTCTATCACTCCTTATTTTCAAAATCGGAAAACCTTTTTCTTTTTCAACCCTTTTTCGAAAATCTTAAAATGAGAAAAGGTTTGATCTTTGTGTTCCAAAAAGAAAACCAAGTGAAACGGGAAAAAATCATCAACCAAAAACATATGCATATCTACTACCATTTAAACTCTTAGTTTTAGTAGGTCCAAAAAGATCCATATAATTAATTCTAAAGGCCTAGTTGACATGATATCCTTAATTGGTTTGAAGGAAGACTTGGTTTGTTTCCCAAGTTGGCACGCACCACAATGCGGTCTTTCTTCAAACTTCAGTAAGGAATACCCTTCACCAATTCCTTTGAATTAATCCTAGAAAGATGTTCAAAAGAAGCATGTCCTAATCTTCTATGCCAAAGCCAAGAATTTTCATCAAAAGCATTCAAGCATTTAGTAGAACACTCAATATTAAGCATGTCCATGATAAAACATTATCATCACGAAAATCGGTGAGAATACAATCATTTGTTTTAATATCAAAAATCTTGCAAGAACAATCATCAAAAACAACTTTAAGTCCACGATCACAAAATTGACTAATGCTAAGCAAATTATGTTTCAAACCTTCACTAAAACAACATTCTCAATAATAGGAGATGCACCAATTTGAATGTTCCTATACCGATGATAGTCCCTTTGGAGTCATCCCCGAAGGTGACGGAGCCACCTTCCATGTACCTTGATAGGGTTTTAAAGTTTTGATATCCCAATCCCATGTGTCTTGAAACAAACCACTATCAAGGTACCACCGCTCCCTACGTCTTGGAGCCTTGGTGTGTACCTACATCAAACAATTTAGGACTTGATTTTGGTACACACATTTTCTTGGGTCCTTGAGGGTTAGAGCCATGAACCCAAACAAGATTATTGGATCTATTTAATTGATCATAACAAAACTTAGCTAAATGTCCATTTTTACCACAATATGTGCATCTATATACTCTACCATATTTAAAAGCATAGTGAGTGTGTGATTTGTGAGCAGGGGAGTTGTGAGCATGACAAGATTTAGCATGAGAAGTGTTATGTGTATGTGAGCATGAGGGGTGTGCTTTTTAGAAAATTTTCTTCAAGTTTCTTAGTGTTAAAAGCACAACATCTTTCAAAACTTTTTCAAAATCAACCATTTTAGTTTTTAAAGAGGAAATTTCTTTTTCATCACAATAGGAGATTTTCCCTTACAAGAAACCTTGTAGGCATTAAACTCATTTTGAATAGAAATGAGATTAGAAGAAATGTCATCCTTTTCTTTAGAAACCATAGCAAGTTGATTTTTGAGAAAAGCAACTTCTTTTTGCAATTTAAAAACATTCAATTTTCTTGTTATCATAAGTTTCAGAAAGTTCAACAAAACATGTACAAGAACTTCCTTACTTAATTCATCATCTTCATCATCAAGGGGTTGAGGGTTACCTTAGGTGTGTTTGCCATGAAACACATATTTGCTACATCATCCGCCTCTTCTCGGACTCGCTTTCCGAATCCCAAGTTGCCTTAAACGCTTTCTTTTCTTCCGATTTCTTGGCTTGAAGGAGGAGGTCCATCTTCTTCTTGAACTCCGGGCAATCCGCCATGATGTGTCCCGGCTTTCGGCAATTGTAGCATATAATTTTCCTCTCCTCTTTGCCTTTAAATTTTCTCCGGAAGTTGAGCTTGTTCCTCCGGTACATCCTTTTTTGACATTTCGCACAAGGAGGGAGAGCTCCTCATCTTCTTCTTCATCTTCTTCATCGTCTTCAAGAGTGGATGAAGACTTGAAACCTATGACTTCTTCTTTGTTGGAGCGGCCTCTTCTCTGCTTTCTTCTCCATCTCATGGGTCTTTAGGTTCCCAATGAGACTAATGATGTCCATCTCATCTTGTCGTTCAATTCCTTCAAGGTGGTGGCCTTTATCTCCCAAGATGAGGAAGAGCCCGAATCACTTTGCGCACCTTTTGATCGTTGGAGATGACGTCACCTAAGGAAGAAAGACCATTGGTGATTTTAGTGAATCTAGTAATCATACAATCAATAGATTCATCATCAAGCATTTTAAATGATTCATATTGAGACCTCAAGAGATGTATCTTAGCTCTCTTGACTTGTGAAGTCCCTTCATGTGTGACCAATAAGTGTTGCCAAATCTCATAGGCGGATTGGCAATGAATTACCCGTGTAAGGTCATCCTCATTCAAGGCGGTTAAAAGGGAGTTTTGGGCCTTGGAGTTAGCCTCATATTCTCTAAAGTTGAAGTCGGTCCATGTGCTCTCATCACTATCGGGTGCTACATAGGGTTTGGTCAAGGACTTAGCCACTAAAACTACCTAATGATTGCAAAAGATAGTCATCCTAACCTTCCAAATAGGGAAGTTGAGTCCATCAAATTTAGGTGGGGATTTAATGTTATCGGCCATGTTTACTAGTGATGAATGAATGAAATGAGAAATGTTGATTAGCAAATTTTAAGGATCTCTCTATGGATGTTAAGCCAAAACCTAGAGTCCAAAGCTCTGATACCAATTGAAAATCACCTAGAGGGGGGTGAATCGGTGATGATGCTAATCAAAGAGCAATTTAAAAATTATGATGCAAATATAATGCAACAATCTCCCAAAATAAACTAAGAGCCGAATTCCCTATTAAGGGTTCTGAACTCCTTCCTCCGCTTCCTCGTAAAATGAGTTAGAGGTGCGCAATGCAACCTTGTTGTATGGGATAATGATTGACAATATGAATGAAAAAGAATATGGCAATGACAATCTCAAGCAATAAGTAATGACAAGGAAAAGTAAACCAATCGCAAACACAAAGATGTTATCGAGGTTCGAGCACCCAGCTCTACTCCCCGCCTTCCCCAGAAGGATTCTAGCTACTTCCACTATCACAAAGATCACAAATACAATGGAGTACCCAACTCCACAATCTCAAGTACAAGGGATTTCTAGTAGTCAAAAGACCACAAACTCTCTCTTTCAGTTGTCTCTTCCCTTACAAAAGGTCTTAGAGAACAATGAGTAGGAATGAGCTCTTGTGTGCAAGGAGAAAAGAAAATGAAATCAGAGAGTTCTTTTGAAAAACACTTCAGAAAGATGAGAGAGAATTTCAGCACAAAAATCAAAAACCAAGCTCTTTTGAATGCCTTAAACTTTGAATTTTTCTAGCAAATAATTGTTGTAACCAATCTCTCCCCAAACACCCCTATTTATAGGAGAGGGCTAGGGTTAGAAGATAAAATTTTTAAAGGCTAATCAGAATGTATTAAACCCAAGCAAGTCATTTAAACTCACTTAATGAGAAAAAGATAAAAATAAACAGCTCAGAAAAAAATGTCCGTTACTGTTCAAACGGCTCTGTCGGTCGACCGGTCGGTCGACCGCAAGTTCAAAATATGACCGTTGCAGGCCAGCAGTCGACCGCCCGGTCGACCCATTTTAACCGAGAGCAGAGTGACTTGCAGTCGGTCGACGCACGGCTCGACCGGCAGACATTCACACGGATACGTGCACCTGCCAGTTCCTCGGTCGACTGCACGGTCGACCGGTCAAACCTGACATAGAATAGTCGACCGGTCGGTCGACCGGAACAGGTTAAAAATCAGGTTTTGAAAGAATATAAAGGAGATTTTGTTTTTGACAAAAATACTTTTGAACATAGATTAGTATAAAACATAAAAATATAAATGTAGACAAAATCTTGTATACAAATGTTTTGTATAAAATATTAGAAAACGTTTTGGAATAAACTTGTGCGCAAAAACGTGTGTGATAGAGCTTCAAACCTATCCACTATTCTTTAACAAACTATAAAACTAAAAATACAATGATTAAATACTTTTTTGCAATCTTCAAGTCTTTGAGCCATCCATGCCTTTGCTAGTGCCTTCTCTTCTATGATCCTTCTTGATTTTGCAATTTGCCTTCTGATTAGACTTGAAAGGTGTGTGCTAATGTTGTTTAGAATTTACCTTGGTGCTATGTTTTTATAAAGTTCAATATACCTTTCTTTCTCCGCTATAGCGTAGAGCTATACCGTGTCGAACCTCAGGGAGAGCTAGCGATGGAAGCGTTACGAATCGTGGGTGGAAGAGTAAACGAAGTGTCTTCTTTGCTTAAAGAATGAATAAAAAACGGAACAAGAAATGCAAGAAGTGGAAGGAATCGTTATGTGGAGAATGGAAAAGAGATCAAGAAACGGAAAAAGCAAACCAAGACTAGCTTACTTAACTACCTTACCAAAGCTTACCAAACTCCGTGATAGTGAAGGCGTGCCTCATGTTGTCACTCCATCGGCGTAGGTTTCGTCTTGCGTGTTGATCTAATTACTTTCTCACTAGGATGACGGGTGGTTTAACTCGTCGGAGAAGAGAAGACCATCCAACTTGCAAGATGAAGTAAAGCGATCACCCATGAGTTGGTGAAGATGGCAAGGCTAGTGGTTAGCTAGTACATGGAGAAAGAGTTAGCTAAAAGCCATTAGAGAAGTAAAACAAAGCATGAAGTAAATTGCAAGGAATTAAAGAAAGCAATAAAGAAAGCACATAAAGAAAGCAAGTAAACTAGAACCAAGCTCAAGTAGAGGAAGGAGAATGGATCAATCCTTGCATAGCTTCAAGTTGTCACCCTTGATTACACAAGCTCTCTCTCTCACAATCTCTCTCTTTTACAATGAATTCTAGGGAAGAAGAAGAGGGATCTAAAGAACTAACCTAGAGACAAACTAAACAAAATTACAACAACTATTGATTTTCCTCTCTCTCTCTGATCAGTCTTTGCTCGCAGGTCCAAGTGAAGTTATTTATAGCCCCCAGGAGAAGGATCCAGAACCCAGTCTGTTGGCGCAAAATCTGGGGCTCAACGGCCCAGATCTGCCGCGGAGGCTCGGCAAGGCGCGGCACAATCCTGGCCGTTGCGCCAGATCTTTCTGTTGGGATTAGTTTGTTAGGTGGTTATCCACGTGGCATATCTAGATTCTTGGTTTGTTGCGCGGATCTCTCTGGATCTTGAATTCAAATCTTGGCTTAATCTTTAATCTTGGATTTAATCACTTTAATTATTGCTAATTAAAGTGATTAATAGCTTCCTCTCCTTTAGAGTGTGTACCTGCAAATATATAGAGAAGATGAGTAAAAATCATATATTTATTATCAAATGCATGGGAATTATGAGGTAAAATATGCAAATTTGAGTTACAATCACACCCCCACACTTATTCTTTTGCTCGTCCCGAGCAAAACAAAGAAAGAAAAGAAAATCCTAACTACCAATTTTATTACACCACTTTCGCAGGTGACGCGATTGCACTGAGCATGTGCAACAAGCCTTTAAACCTCTAGGTTACCCTAGAGGAGGAGTGTTGTCTCCTGAGGGTTTTCAGCGGATTACACCCACAAAATCCATAAAGAAAGAAGACAAATGTTAGTATTTTGAAAACGCATTTTGAATAAGAGACATGTTTACGAACTATTTTGTAAAAATATAAGTGATCCTAGGTCATAAGTCCACCTATAATCATTCTTCTTTTAAACTTAGTCTCCATGCAAGATCTTGTTTTTAAAGTAAGAATTCAAAATTGGATTGAATATTTTATCTTTCATAAAACCTAGATAATATGCACACCGTGCACAGTGAAAATTTCTGGGATTTCAACTCCAACCATCAAGCCATTTATTTATTTATATATATATATATATTTTTTTTCTTTTTCTTCCCTTAGTTTTATTAGGCTTTCTAGTTCACCCATGTAGCGAGCCTATACCGATGACTCCCAAACAGATGGTTCTAGGCACCAGATGAGAAAACATCCCTCGGTTAACGGACTCGAGTGAAAAAGGCCACAAAACTAAAGGGGTTTATTTATAATCACCGTTAGGCGTGAATAATCATGCTTCTTGAGGCACAATTATCCAGCTTAATAAGTGAGATCACCGTTAGGCGTGAGTAACCATGCTTCTTGAGGCATAGTTATCCAGCTTAATAAGTGATCTTTATTTATTTTTTTTTTTTATATGGCATTTTTGGTCTTTGTCTCCATCCCAAGAAATGTGTAAGTGTAAAGTGCATATTATCTAAGGCAAAAAATTCAAGATAAGAATATCTCCCCTTTTTCTTACTTAGCCTATAATTTCAAACCAGATCTATTATTTCAAATAGGTTTAAGATGTCATAATTAAGGCTTTCTTAATTCCTAAGATACATCTTAATTTCTTAAAAATAGATCAAAACTTTGTCTCTTATTTCAAAAGGTTTTTTTTTATTATTATTTTTTATTTTTTCTAAAAGAAGTGTAAAGAAAGAAGATCTAAAAACTCTATGTAGTAAACCCTCCCCCACACTTATTTCATGCATTGTCCTCAATGCATCATGATATATGTATGCATGAAACAAAAATGAAGAGGGAAGGAAAAAATTACCTTAAGGTGGTGGTTCCGGTGGTGGTCGGATTGGTCAACGAAACATGGCCCAATCAATTTTTCTTTGGGTTTTGAGAAACCCACCAGAAATCTCAATAATATGACCCACAAAAATGATGTGTGCATTAAGATTATTATGTACATTCCCCCATCTAATTTCCAAATTTTTAAAATAATTTCTGAGTTAAATTTATCAACTACCTTGTCCAGAATGGAATATGGAATGATAGAACGGTTGACTTGGACTCGGAAAGGAACACCGACTCAGGGAAGTGAATGAAGTCAAGTAAAGGTTCAGGAATCGGAATGGATTCAGGAACTGAGTCCAAGTCAAGAAAATGAAGCTCAAGTCCACATTCAGTTTCCCATGATGGAATGTGACTATCTAAGATTAGTGATTCAAGTTCAGGAAGGTTGGGAATCAATACTGACTCTAGAAGGTTACTCAAATTGGGTAATATAACCGGAGTCAATAATGATTCAGGGATTTGAACTGGATCACAGATGTGCAAATCTAGGTCACATATCTCATTTAGTTCAATTCCACAAAATGGAGAACTTGCCAAAATGTCAATTGAATCTTCAGAAGTGTAGAATTGGGCAAGTTCGACATGATCCTTAAAGATGGGTGATTCAACTTCATTGTGAATTGGGACTGGATTCAATGTCGGCTCCGGAAAAGGATTGAAGTGAGGTAAAGATACCGGAGTCATTATGGAATCAGGAAGAAGAATTGAATCACAAAGTTGGGGTTCAGGATCACATTCTCATGTAGTTCAAATTAAATGTGGAGAACTTGCCAATTTATCAATTGGATTTTCAGAAGTATGGAATTGGCCAAGTTCTATGTGATCATCATAAAAGATTGGTGATTCATTTTCACAATGGATAGGAAATGGATCCAATTCTGACTTGGGAAATGGATTGAAATCAGGTAAGGATATGGAAGTCATGATTGAATCAGGAAGTAAATTGGAATCATCAAGTGGAAGTTCAGGATCAAATTCATGTTCCAATTCAATTTCAGAAAAAGGAAAACTTGCCAATATATCAATTGGATTTTCAGAAGTGTGGACAAGTTCAGGTGAATGTGCTGAAATTGAATCTGAACTTCCAAGACTACATGACTCTTTGTTTTAACAGAGTGGCTAGTGACCTTAGAAATAGGATGAGAATGAAGAGTTTGGATCAGCAAATCTAAGTCACGGGCACGAGCATTTTGAGCATGGGTCATGTCTTCAAGCATCTTTTCAAAATTGATGACTTCATTATTTGGATAAAAGATGAAGTGTTGTCTTGGAAGTGATGGTGAAATTGTGAGTCAAAAGTGTGTGGTGATGGAAAGAGGACTCACACAAGAAATCATTACTCATAAATGGTTGTTCATTATGAAAATGTGGAACTGAGTAAGATTCTTGAAAATACTGTGGAATTGGAGAGACAAATGGTTTTTGAAGTTGTTGCTCAACTCTCAGTAAAATTGGCTTCTATACTCCTTTGCAACTCAGATTTTTCTTCAAATGGAGGTTCAGAAAAAGGAGTATATGAAGCGGAATAGGGAAATGAATCTTGTGAATATTGTGGACTTGGTGAAAATGGTGGACAAGGAGGTTGATAATTAAACTCGGGGGACTGGAATCCCCAATTACTCAGTGAAGAGTTGAAATTATTATGAAAATTATAGTTATTAGATGGGGGGTATGGGTCATATTGATTCGGATAAGGCCAACCCGGTGTATTTGGTTGGTGCATATTGTAAAACACCGGATTGGAATTATCCGAATATGGAGATGGTGTGAAATATGGATTATTATTGAAAGAATTGTTGAAGGCCATATCACACAATCACAAACAAAAACAAACAAACAAACAAACAAACAAAGAAAGAAAACTTCTAACCTAAGTTAGGGTAGACTTAGGACCTAGACGACTCCTAACTGATAGACCGTCCACGGGAGGTTTAGTGTAGACTCTAACCACAAGCTAATCAGCCAGGGAAGGGTAAGGTTGGTGGGAGGTTTTCCGTCCGAAGACGTTTCCTTAATAAGTAACCAGCAACCTTCGGGCTTTCGGCCCTCAACCCCTTTCCTAGACACTGATTTTGCAAGAGTTAAATTCCAACACTTTTCTCCCTTAGGATAATCTCCTAAATGAGTCCGAGATGTCCCTAGGGCCAACGTCTACTTTTTTATTAAATTAGGCTTGGGTTAGTGAGTGCTTGGGAAAATGATTTTCGGGCTAAGGAAAGGGTAATGAACTCCCCACCTTATCTTATTTACGGGTTATGCCCTTAAAATTGATTTGTGCAAGTGTACAAGAAATATCACAAGGATTCACTCAAAGCATGAAAATCAAGCAGAGATGATTCCTAGTCTATATGCAATGCGAAACGTACCTTGCCTCCAGCACTCTTCAACAGTAAAAGTAAAGAATTGAAAGACACGTGCCTAGAGATGCAAGTGTCTAAATAATTTTAACAATTTCAACCAACTTTTTACTGTTTTTTAATTAAGCAGGTATATGGTGCAGAATACAGAAGTTAAGTATTGCAGAAGCTGTATCTTGCAGAGCTGAATACCCTGCAGAAAATTAATCAGTAGTGATCTCCTCTTTGCTGCGTTCCCACGGCAAATGCCGCGGATCCGCGGCAATTTGGAGGGATCCTGGGCTCTGCTTTCTTGAGCAGAGACCCAGGTCCACTTATATGTTTCTGCACTGAAGATTTTCCTGTTTCTTGAACCTGTAACCTGCAACAGAGAAGAAGAATCGTTTAGTACTTCACTTTAAACCAAAAAATGTTGCTCTCCCCCGCAACGGCGCCATTTTTTTGATTAGACTTGAAAGGTGTGTGCTAATGTTGTTTAGAATTTACCTTGGTGCTATGTTTTTATAAAGTTCAATATACCTTTCTTGTCTCCGCTATAGCGTAGAGCTATACCGTGTCGAACTCAGGGAGAGCTAGCGATGGAAGCGTTACGAATCGTGGTGAGAAGAGTAAACGAAGTGTCTTCTTTGCTTAAAAGAATGAATAAAAACGGAACAAGAAATGCAAGAAGTGGAAGAATCGTTCATGTGGAGAATGGAAAAGAGATCAAGAAACGGAAAGAAGCAAACCAAGACTAGCTTACCTTAACTACCTTACCAAAGCTTACCAAACTCCGTGATAGTGAAGGCGTGCCTCATGTGTCACTCCATCGGCGTAGGTTTCGTCTTGCGTGTTGATCTAATTACTTTCTCACTAGGATGACGGGTGGTTTTAACTCGTCGGAGAAGAGAAGACCATCCAACTTGCAAGATGAAGTAAAGCGATCACCCATGAGTTGGTGAAGATGGCAAGGCTAGTGGTTAGCTAGTACATGGAGAAGAGTTAGCTAAAAGCCATTAGAGAAGTAAAACAAAGCATGAAGTAAATTGCAAGGAATTAAAGAAAGCAATAAAGAAAGCACATAAAGAAGCAAGTAAACTAGAACCAAGTTCAAGTAGAGGAAGGAGAATGGATCAATCCTTGCATAGCTTCAAGTTGTCACCCTTGATTACACAAGCTCTCTCTCTCACAATCTCTCTCTTTTACAATGAATTCTAGGGAAGAAGAAGAGGGATCTAAAGAACTAACCTAGAGACAAACTAAACAAAATTACAACAACTATTGATTTTCCTCTCTTCTCTGATCAGTCTTTGCTCGCAGTCCAAGTGAAGTATTTATAGCCCCCAGGAGAGGATCCAGAACCCAGTCTGTTGGCGCAAAATCTGGGGCTCAACGGCCCCAGATCTGCCGCGGATGCTCGGCAAGGCGCGGCACAATCCTGGCCGTTGCGCCAGATCTTTCTGTTGGGATTAGTTTGTTAGGTGGTTATCCACGTGGCATATCTAGATTCTTGGTTTGTTGCGCGGATCTCTCTGGATCTTGAATTCAAATCTTGGCTTAATCTTTAATCTTGGATTTAATCACTTTAATTATTGCTAATTAAAGTGATTAATAGCTTCCTCTCCTTTAGAGTGTGTACCTGCAAATATATAGAGAAGATGAGTAAAAATCATATATTTATTATCAAATGCATGGGAATTATGAGGTAAAATATGCAAATTTGAGTTACAATCACCTTCCTTGCTATGTGAAACTTAGAAGTTCTTGCAAAAGCTAAGCCAATGGTCTCCAAACATGGTACAA
Organism: Agave tequilana; assembly: GCA_038442645.1. Classification (NCBI taxonomy): domain Eukaryota; kingdom Viridiplantae; phylum Streptophyta; class Magnoliopsida; order Asparagales; family Asparagaceae; genus Agave; species Agave tequilana. The sequence continues at coordinate 14,728 of JAVJIF010020496.1, forward strand.
AACCTGAAACTTATCTTGAACAAATTCATTAGTACCAAATAGCTCTTATTGGTTTGTCATCATCAAAACACAAAATAAGAGAGTGTAACCTCTTGGGCCAACATATAGGCACCAAGAGAATGGGGTCCAGGGGACAAACCCTGGCCCAAAGCGCTGGCGCGGCGCGCGCAGCGCCGCCTGCTGCATGCTATCGCATTGGTCCCCTATCGGCTGTAGGTCCTGGTTTCTGGTTTTGGGCCCCTGGTTTTGACAGAATCACCCTTCTAGGTCAATGGCTATCTTTATAGGCCTTTAATCACCTATTAAATGATGATTTTCGGTCTTCTTCTTCATTTCATGTCATGGACCTAGAAACATACAAGAGAGGTATTATTAACAGAATTTAGTGATAAATAAATATGAAGATGTGATATGAAATATGCAGTTTTAGAGACTAATCACACCCCCACACTAATCTTTTGAAAACTAAAGGAATTATTATACCGCTTTCGCAGGTGACGCGATTGCACTGAGCATGTGCAACAAGCTGTTAAACCTCTAAGTTTTCCCTAGAGGAGGAGTTTTGTCTCCTGAGGATTTTCAGCGGATTACACCCACAAATTCCATAAAGAAAAAAAAATCAAATGTTAGTATTTTGGAAACGCATTTTTAAAATAGAGAAAAGTGTTGAAGTATTTTTTGTGAAAATATAAGTGATCCAAGGTCATAAGTTAACCAGAAATTATTCTTTCTTAAACTAAGTCGAAATGCAAAATCTTGTTATAAATTAAATGTAAGAATTTAAAATTGAATCGACTCTTCGATCTTTCATAAAACTCTTAGAAAATATACACTTTGTGAACAGTGAAGATTTTTAGGATATCGACTCTAACTTTCATGTCATTTATTTATGTTATTATTTTTTCCCTTAGTTTTCTTAGGCTTTCTAGCTTATCCGGGTAGTGAACCTTTAACCGGTGACTCCCAAACCAGATAGTTTTAGAGCACCAGATAAGAAAACATCCCTCAGACTTAAGGACTCGAGTAAACAAGGCCACAAAACTAAAGGGGATTATTTTATTTTTGTCTACCGTTTTAAGCGTGAATAATCATGCTTCCTGAGGTATAATTACCCAACTTCAATAAGTGATTTTATCATCATTATATATATATATATATATATATATATATATATATATATATATATATATATATTTATAGTATTTTTTATGACATTTTCAGTCTTTATTTCAATCCCAAAAATTGTGTAAGTGTGAAGTGCTGGCCCAAGAGGTTACACTCTCCAATTGTTTTGTGTTTTGATGATGACAAACCAAATTAGAGCTATTTGGTACTAACAAGTTTGTTAAGATGAGTTTCAGGTTTTGTACCATGTTTAGAGACCATTTGCTTAGCTATTGCAAGAACTTCTAAGTTCCACCAAGCAAGGAAGGCAAATTGCACATCAAGGAAGGATCATAGAAGAGAAGGCACTAGCAAGGCATTGGATGGCTCAAAGACTTGAAGATAGCTCAAGAAGTCTTCATGTATTTTGTTTTTCAGTTTATAGTATGTTAAAGAATAGTGGATAGGTTTGAAGCTCTATCACACACGTTTTTGCGCACATGTTCATTCCAAAATAATTTCTTATAAATTATACAAAAATATTTTGCATACAAGTTTTTGCCTACAGATATATATTTATGTTTTATACTATTCCCTGTTCAAAAGTATTTTTGTTAAATCAAAATCCTCTTTGTTTTCTTTTCTAAAATCAATTTTTGACCTGATCCGGTCGACCGGGGCAGTCGACCGAGTCTGTGTCAGTCTGGTCCGGTCGACCGGACCAGTCGACCGAAGTTCTGGCAGATGCACGTATCCATGTGCATGTCTGTCGGTCGACCGAGGCGGTCGACCGGACTATTGCTTTTGCTCACAGGTTTTATCGGTCGACGGGTCGGTCGACCGCTAGCCTATAACGGTCGAATTTTTGTACTACCGGTCGACCGGCCCGGTCGACCGATCTGACCGTTTGAACAGTAACGGGCAGATTTTTAAGAGCTGTTTATTTTTGTCTTTTGTGTTTAAAAATTCGTTTAAAGATATATTTTGATCTAATTACCTCCTAAACATCAGTAAATATGTTTTATCCCTAAACCCTAGCCCTCTCCTATAAATAGGGGTGTTTGGGAGAGATTGGTTACAACAACAATTATTGCTAAAAATTCAAAAGTTTAAGGCTTTCAAAGTTCTTGGTTTTTGTGCTAAATTCTCTCAATTTCTGAAGGGTTTTCAAAAGTTTTTCTCTGATTTCAATTTCTTTTCCTTACACAAAAGAGCTTCAATTCTACTCATTATTCTCTAAGGACCTTTGTAAGGGAAGAGATTTTTGAAAGAGAGAGTTTGTGGTCTTTTGACTACCAAGGAAATCACTTGTTCTTGAGATTGTAGGAGTTGGGTACTCCATTGTAATTGTTCTTTGTGATAGTGGAAGTAGCTAGAATCCTTCTGGGGAAGGCGGGGAGTAGAGCTGGGTGCTCGAACCTCGATAACATATCCTTGTGTTTGCGATTGGTTTACTTTCTTGCACTCTTTTACTATACTTGCTCTTATTCTTGCTCATCATAATCATATTTACTTGCTTGCATTCATCTTGTGAAACTTGATTGTTGTAGCTTTAAATTTTTTGCCCCGTGATTAGCATTGTCACCTATTCACCCCCCTCTAGGTGACTTTTCAATTGGTATCAGAGCTTGGACTCTAGGTTTGGCTTAACATCCATAGAGAGATCCTTAAAATATTGCTAATCAACATTTTCATTTCATTCATTCATCACTAGTAAACATGGCCGACAACATTAAATCCCCACCTAAATTTGATGGCCTCAATTTCCCAATTTGGAAGGTTAGGATGACTATATTTTTGCAATCTTTGGGTAGCTTAGTAGCCAAGTCCTTGACCAAACCCTATGTAGCACCCGATGGTGATGAGAGCACTTGGACCGACCTTGACTTTAAACTATATGAGGCTAACTCCAAGGCCCAAAACTCCCTATTAACCGCCTTGAATGAGGATGACCTTACAAGGGTAATTCATTGCCAATCTGCCTATGAGATTTGGCAACACTTATTGGTCACACACGAGGGGACTTCACAAGTCAAGAGAGCTAAGATAGATCTCTTGAGGTCCCAATATGAGTCATTTAAAATGCTTGATGATGAGTCTATTGATAGTATGGCTACAAGGTTTACTAAAATCACTAATGGTCTTTCTTCCTTAGGTGATGACATCTCCAACGATCAAAAGGTGCGGAAAGTAATTCGGGCTCTTCCTTCATCATGGGAGATCAAGGCCACCACCTTGAAGGAATTGAACGACAAGGACGAGATGGACCTCATTAGTCTCATTGGGAACCTAAAGACCCATGAGATGGAGAAGAAGGCAAGAGAAGAGGCCACTACTTCAAAGAAGAAATCCATAGCCTTCAAGACTTCATCCACCAATGATGACGATGAAGATGACGAAGAAGAAGATGAGGAGCTAACTCTACTTGTGCGGAATGTCAAGAGGTTGTACCGAAAGAACAAGTTCAACTTCCGGAGAAAATTTGAAGGCAAAGAGGAGCGGAAGATCATATGCTACAATTGCCGCAAACCCGGACATATCATGGCAGATTGTCCGGAGTTCAAGAAGAAAATGACTTCCTCCTTCAAGCCAAAGAAGCCGGAGGAAAAGAAAGCTTACAAAGCAACATGGGATTCGGAAAGCGAGTCCGAAGAGGAGGTGGATCAAGCTAATATGTGTTTCATGGCAAACACACCTAAGTAACCCCTCAATCCCTTGATGATGAAGATGATGATGTAAGTAAGGAAGTTCTAGTGCATGCTTTTGTAGAACTTTCTGAAACTTATGATAACAAGAAAATTGAATGCATAAAATTACAAAAAAAAGTTGCTTTTCTTAAGAATCAACTTGCCATTGTTTCTAAAGAAAAAGATGATATTTCTTCTAATTTCATTTCCATGCAAAAAGAATTTTGTGCCTACAAGAGTACTTGTAAGGCAAAATCTCCTATTATTGATGAAAAAGAAATTTCTTCTTTTAAATCCAAAATGAATGATTTTGAAAAAGTTTTAAAAGATTGTGCCTTTAATACTAAGAAACTTGAAGAAAAATTTTCTAAAAAGCACACATCTCATGCTAAGATTCCTCATGCTCACACTACACCTAACACGTCTCATGTTCATGCTCACAATGCCCATGCTCACAAATCACACACCCATTATGCTTTAAATATGGTAGAGTATATAGATGCACATATTGTGGTAAAAATGGACATTTAGCTAAGTTTTGCTATGATCAACTAAATAGAACAAATAATCTTGTTTGGGTTCATGACACTAACCCTAGAGGACCCAAGAAAATGTGGGTACCAAAATCAAGTCTTAAATTGTTTGATGTAGGTACACACCAAAGCTCCAAGACGTAGGGAGCGGTGGTACCTTGATAGTGGTTGTTCAAGACACATGACATGGGACATCAACAACTTCACAACCCTATCAAGGTACATGGAAGGTGGCACCGTCACCTTCGGGGATGACTCCAAAGGAACTATCATCGGTATAGGTAACATTCAAATTGGTGCATCTCCTATTATTGAGAATGTTGTTTTAGTAGATGGTTTAAAACATAATTTGCTTAGCATTGCCAACTTTGTGATCGTGGACTTAAAGTTGTTTTTGATGATACTTCTTGCAAGATTTTGATGTTAAATCCGATGTTTGTATTCTCACCGGTTTTCGTGATAATAATGTTATATTATTGACATGCTTAATTTAGATTGTTCTACTAAATGCTTAAATGCTTTTGATGAAAATTCTTGGCTTTGGCATAGAAGATTAGGACATGCATCTTTTGACCATATCTCTAGGATTAATTCAAAGGAATTGGTGAAGGGTATACCTTGCTTGGATTTTGAGAAAGATCGCATTTGTAGTGCGTGCCAACTTGGGAACAAACCAAGTCTTCCTTTAAACCAATCAAGGATATCATGTCAACTAGGCCTTTAGAATTAATTCATATGGATCTTTTTGGACCAACTAAAACTAAAAGTTTAAATGGAAGTAGATTTGCATTTGTTTTGGTTGATGATTTCTCCCGTTTTACTTGGGTTTTCTTTTTACAAAATAAAGATCAAACTTTTTCTCATTTTAAAATTTTCGAAAAAGAGTTGAAAAAGAAAAGGGTTTTCCGATTTTGAGAATAAGGAGTGATAGAGGTGGTGAGTTTGTTAACCAACTCTTCATGACTTATTGTGATGAAAAGGGAATTAAGCATGAAATGTCTTGTCCTAGAACTCCACAACAAAATGGAGTTGTAGAAAGGAAAAATAGAACACTTCAAGAGATGGCTAGGACAATGATAAGTGAGTATGACCTCCCTCAATATTTATGGGCCGAGGCCGTAAACACCGCATGCTATATATCAAATCGTATTTATTTATGCAAAAATTCTTCAAAACATCATTTGAAATGTATCATTCTAGAAAACCAAATGTTGCATATTTTAAAGTTTTTGGATGCAAGTGTTTTGTTTTGAATACTAAGGATAATTTGGGTAAATTTGATGCTAAGGCTTATGAGGCTATCTTTGTTGGATATTCCTCTACTAGCAAAGCATATAGAGTTTTCATTAGATCTTCTCAACCATTGAAGAATCCATGCATGTTAAGTTTGAAGAATCTAATGTGTTTGTTGAGAATGTTGTAGAGTTTGAACCATTAGGTGAAGACATGGAGAGACTATCCTTGAAGGACTCACCCGCTCAAGAAGAAAAGCTAGATCCTATTGGTGAAGTTCAAGAGGATAAGGAGGAAAGCACTCAACCGCTTCCTAAAGCTTGGAGATACGCTACAAATCATCCTAAGGAGCTCATCTTGGGTGATGCATCTAAAGGAGTCACTACGCGCTCCAAACTCCATGACCTATGTGGTAACTTTGCTTTCATTTCTCATTTTGAACCCAAAGGCATTCTCGAAGCCGAGACGGACCCATATTGGTTGCTTGCCATGCAAGAGGAACTCAATCAATTTGAGCGCAACCAAGTTTGGCACCTTGTTCCTAAGCCCCACGATAGACCAATAATTGGTACTAAGTGGATCTTTAGAAACAAGATGGATGAGTCCGGAAATGTCATTAGGAATAAAGCTAGGTTAGTGGCCCAAGGTTACACTCAAGTTGAGGGAATTGACTTTGAGGAGACCTTTGCACCCGTAGCACGGCTTGAAGCCATACGGATGACACTAGCTTTTGCATGTTTTAAAAATTTTAAACTTTTTCAAATGGATGTAAAAAGTGCATTTTTAAATGGTTTTATTAATGAAGAAGTTTATGTTTCTCAACCTCCCGGTTTTGTTGATCATGTTCATCCCGATTTTGTTTTTAAACTTGATAAAGCTTTGTATGGATTGAAACAAGCTCCAAGAGCTTGGTATGAAAGGCTTTCTAGTTTTCTCATTTCAAATGATTTTGTTAAAGGCAAAGTAGACACAACTCTTTTTACTAAGCATGTTGATAATGATATTTTAATTGTGCAAATTTATGTTGATGATATAATTTTTGGATCTACTAATGAGCTTTTATGCAAGGATTTTGAGAAAGTCATGCAACTTGAATTTGAAATGTCTTCAATGGGTGAGCTCAATTTCTTCCTTGGACTCCAAATCAAGCAATTGCAAGACGGAACCTTCATTAACCAAGCCAAGTACGCAAAGGAGCTAGTAAAGAAGTTTGGGCTTGAAGGATCAAAGGCTTGCAACACTCCAATGGCAACTACAACCAAGCTTGATAAGGACGAACAAGGTAAAAATGTTGATATTAAATTATATAGAAGCATGATAGGAAGTCTTTTATATTTGACGGCAAGTAGGCCGGATATCATGTTTAGTGTGTGTCTTTGTGCTAGATTTCAATCGTGTCCTAAAGAGTCTCATCTTATTGCGGTAAACGCATTATTCGTTATATTAAGGACACTACTGGAATGGGTCTTTGGTATCCGAAAACTATAGATTTTTCTATGACTAGTTATTCGGATGCCGACTATGCGGGTTGTAGAGTAGATAGAAAGAGTACTAGTGGGACATGTCAATTTCTTGGTAATTGTCTTGTTTCATGGTCCTCTAGGAAACAAAATTCCGTAGCTCTCTCAACCGCCGAGGCGGAGTATGTTGCCGCGGGGGCTTGTTGTGCACAAGTCCTTTGGATGAAACATACTCTCCTTGATTTTGATTTGCACTTTGATCATATAAAAATATTTTGTGATAATACTAGTACTATACACATGACCAAAAATGCAAATCAACATAGTAAGACCAAGCACATTGAGATTAGATATCACTTTCTTAGAGATCATTTTGAGAAAGGTGATATAGATATTGATTATGTTTCCACAGATTTACAACTAGCCGATATTTTCACTAAACCCCTTGATTTTGCTAGATTTTCGTTTATTTGTGGAGAACTTAATGTTTGTATTATTGAATAGACATGTTTTTCATAACCCTTTTGATGTATGACAAAAAGGGGGAGAATAAGTTTACATGACAAAAATAAGTTCATTTGGTCTTGGTTCCATATGAATTTATATGCTGTAATTTTAAGATTTGTTTTATGAATTTATATGTTTTGGTTTTATGAATTCTTGTGTTTTAGTTGTTTTGGTATTTTTGGTATCAAGAGCAATTTTTGTGTTTTATATTAGTTTCAATAATTGGTGCATCATTTCAATTATTGGTATCTAGAGCATATTCTTGTGTTTTATGTATAGCATAATTTGAGGGGGAGTTTTCTCCTCCATATATTTTTGTCAATAGCCTATTTGTTTTGTCATCATCAAAAAGGGGGAGATTGTTGGCCCAAGAGGTTACACTCTCCAATTGTTTTGTGTTTTGATGATGACAAACCAAATTAGAGCTATTTGGTACTAACAAGTTTGTTAAGATGAGTTTCAGGTTTTGTACCATGTTTAGAGACCATTTGCTTAGCTATTGCAAGAACTTCTAAGTTCCACCAAGTAAGGAAGGCAAATTGCACATCAAGGAAGGATCATAGAAGAGAAGGCACTAGCAAGGCATTGGATGGCTCAAAGACTTGAAGATAGCTCAAGAAGTCTTCATGTATTTTGTTTTTCAGTTTATAGTATGTTAAAGAATAGTGGATAGGTTTGAAGCTCTATCACACACGTTTTTGCGCACATGTTCATTCCAAAATAATTTCTTATAAATTATACAAAAATATTTTGCATACAAGTTTTTGCCTACAGATATATATTTATGTTTTATACTATTCCCTGTTCAAAAGTATTTTTGTTAAAATCAAAATCCTCTTTGTTTTCTTTTCTAAAATCAATTTTTGACCTGATCCGGTCGACCGGGGCAGTCGACCGAGTCTGTGTCAGTCTGGTCCGGTCGACCGGACCAGTCGACCGAAGTTCTGGCAGATGCACGTATCCATGTGCATGTCTGTCGGTCGACCGAGGCGGTCGACCGGACTATTTCTTTTGCTCACAGGTTTTATCGGTCGACCGGGTCGGTCGACCGCTAGCCTATAACGGTCGAATTTTTGTACTACCGGTCGACCGGCCCGGTCGACCGATCTGACCGTTTGAACAGTAACGGGCAGATTTTTAAGAGCTGTTTATTTTTGTCTTTTGTGTTTAAAAATTCGTTTAAAGATATATTTTGATCTAATTACCTCCTAAACATCAGTAAATATGTTTTATCCCTAAACCCTAGCCCTCTCCTATAAATAGGGGTGTTTGGGAGAGATTGGTTACAACAACAATTATTGCTAAAAATTCAAAAGTTTAAGGCTTTCAAAGTTCTTGGTTTTTGTGCTAAATTCTCTCAATTTTCTGAAGGGTTTTCAAAAGTTTTTCTCTGATTTCAATTTCTTTTCCTTACACAAAAGAGCTTCAATTCTACTCATTATTCTCTAAGGACCTTTGTAAGGGAAGAGATTTTTGAAAGAGAGAGTTTGTGGTCTTTTGACTACCAAGGAAATCACTTGTTCTTGAGATTGTAGGAGTTGGGTACTCCATTGTAATTGTTCTTTGTGATAGTGGAAGTAGCTAGAATCCTTCTGGGGAAGACGGGGAGTAGAGCTGGGTGCTCGAACCTCGATAACATATCCTTGTGTTTGCGATTGGTTTACTTTCTTGCACTCTTTTACTATACTTGCTCTTATTCTTGCTCATCATAATCATATTTACTTGCTTGCATTCATCTTGTGAAACTTGATTGTTGTAGCTTTAAATTTTTTGCCCCGTGATTAGCATTGTCACCTATTCACCCCCCCTCTAGGTGACTTTTCATGAAGTACATAAATCTAAGATAAAAAATCAAGATCAAATTATCTTTTCAATCTTACTTCCTTATCCTAAAATTTAAACAAGATCAATTATTTTGACTTGCTTTAAAAATTCATAACTTTTGGTCTTCCTAATTCCTAAGATAATCTTAATTTTCTTAAAAATAAATTAAAACTATTTCTCATAATTCAAAAAGTTTTGTAAAAAGAAAAGAAAAGAGTTTCTATACAAAAGAAAAGTTTAAAAATTTCCTAAAAAGAAGTGTAAAAGAAGGAAAATGTAAAACTAACTATGTTAGTCAACTCTTCCCCACACTTATCTCATGCATTGTCCTCAATGCATCGTGAGTATGTATATACATGAAACGAATGAGAAGGGAAGGAAAATTGGCTCATGGTGGTGGCTCTGGTGGTGGTCTGATTGGGCCAAGCGTTGCCACCCAATCAAAAAACCGTGGATCTTGCAAAAACCCACCAGTAACCTCTATAATATGACCTAGTAAAATGTTGGAGAACTGTATGATCTTATTGAAAAATTACCTCCATCCAATTTTCAATTTTCAAAAATAATTACTGAGTCCTTTTCTTCAACATCCTTGTCCAACAATGAATTGTGATTTGAGAGATGATTGATTTGGACTCAAATAGAACAGGAATAAAAACTAATATCGACTCAGGAATTTGACTCAGGTCAAGTCGAGATTCAAAAGAGGGAGTCAAAATTGGTTCAAAAATGGGATCCAAACCAAAGAATTAATGTTCACACACTTTCCCCATCAATGAAGTGTAATCATAAGATATTGGTGATTTTATTTCACTGTGTACTTGTTGGTCCGGCGTTGATACCAATTGTAGGATCTAAAAAATTATGTCAACACTCAAAAAAAGATATTAGAGTTAAATAAAAGAACTTGCAAATAAGGAAATAAATCACAGAAAGTAAATCAAACGCAAACACAAGTGATTTCTCCTGGTCCGGTCCTCTTGACCTACATCCAGTCTATAAGACACCCGCTTGAGATTTTTCTTTTCCTGATTTGGATACACCCAAAATCAACACCTTGTATACCACTTGACAAATCCCTTTTGCCAAATGTATACAACTCTTCTTACAACCAAGAAGACACAACACCTTGTACAATCTCTTTTCAACCCGAAGACGTTATTCTACAGTCATTCTCTTTGAGTGAATACAATCAATCCTATAAGCCTTGAATCTGTATGTGATCGTGAACAAGGACTCTTATAGGTGGACTCTCAGAAATCTTCACTAAAGGATTAGAATTTGAGTGAAGAATTAAAAGTGAAAATAGTTTTCTGAAAAACAGATTTTTGAGCAGAGTTTTTGGGCAGAAAACTATTGATATGAATTGGTGTTTTTAGCCTAGGACAACATCCCTATTTATAACTGAAATCTATGGTCAGTTAGGGTAGTTATCAGGATAAATTTGAATATTGAAACGTTGGATAAAACACCAGAAATCAGAAACTGTCCAACAGTCAGAAACTGCCATTAATCGACTAGGGTCTATGGGTTAGTCGACTAGAAGAATAACTTTTGCCTATATTAGTCGACTAATAAAGAGGGCAAGTCAACTAGGGTATGGCTGATACAAAAGACATATTTCTGAAAACTATACTTAGTCAACTGGCAGATAATATTAGTCGACTAGGACATATATTAGTCGACTAGGGAAGAGTATAAGTTGACTAATAGTGCATATAGATCAGAAATAGAAAGTTGGTATGCATCTAGAAACAAACTAAGTCGACTATAGTATGGGTTAAGTCGACTATAGGTGCAATTAGTCGACTAATCAAAAGTCTAAGTCGACTATATGGCTTATTGTGTGTGTATGTGTTCAAGACTTTTAACATTCTAATAAACAATACAATACACAACCATAGCCATTGTCCTTGGGAAGTCTTGAGCATGTAGAACGCTGTATAAGCTTGTGAGATAGAGCTCCAATGAAATGGCTTCACAAATGTATTATCAGAATCAAGTTCCAACATTCTCCCCCTTTTTGATAACACTTTGTGTGCATGAAAACTCCCCCTGCAGAGAATATGTTATATGTTCTCCCTTGCGTAGAACAGGTTATAATAGATATAGAAAAACATGTGTTGTCCCACCTGCAAAAAATATATCATAACACACACATACATATGATAAATGCTTGAAATATTTTTCTTATCAAACTTTTTATACGGTACCTGATTGAGGCCAAACCTGCACAAAGAATACGAAATTTTAGAACTTAAGAATATAAATGTGCAAGTGCTCAATTCTTCCGCTATAGCAAGTGGCTATGCGGGTCGTGATCCACAAGGAGGGTTTGCGATGGAAGCGTTACAGTTATTTATTGAAATCTTTTAAGAAAATAAAATGAAGGTTCTTCTCTGTTTTTAGTTATGAAAATGAAAAAAGAAAGTTATATTAAAGTTAGAAGAAAGTGAAAGATGAAAAGGTGAAAAAAATCAGAAAATAATGAAGCGAATATGTACAAATGAAGTGGAGGAAAAAGAGTGATTTTGAAGAGATGGTGATTTAATTTACAAAAATGAAAGAAAGAAATAAAAGAGTTACTTACCTTCTTTTCACCAAAAGCTTACCTTGAGTTTTTAGCTTCGATGTTACCTTGAATTGGAGGCAAGCAGCGCATAGCCCATAAGAGTCGAATGTTGGTCTCTTCCACATTACATCATCAAGATACGCAAGCATGAAATGATATAGAGAGACTCACAATTCCATCGTCATGAGCTATCGGTGGCACTCGCAAAGGCAAGGCTCTTTCGATGCTTTTAGACTCACTTGGAAGACAGTTGTACAAAAAAGAAAGGTAAATAGAAAGAAGAGGAAGAAGACTAAAAAGAAACTACATACAAAGAGAAAACATTGATTCGATCTCATAACAATCAAAGAAAAGAAATTCATCTTACACCGGTGTCACTCCAGCTCTAGCTTCATTCTTGTTCTTCGATGAAAGTCTGATCTCCTCTTATTTACATAAATGAAAATTACAATTACATGAAAAAGAAAAACAAAAACCTAAACTAAGAAATGGAAAAATTAGTCTAAAATCCTAATCTGCATGGTCGTCCTTTTGCCTTTGAGTGCAGGTATTTATAGGAGAAATGGAGAGGATAGAGGAGTATGAAGATAAGTAAATCTGGCAATTTTTGAACTCCCCTTATCTTCAAACTTGATTTGAGGAGGATATTCAGTTCTGATCTGCAGTTTGTTGGCGTGTTGATTGCTAAATATCATTTATCAAATGACAGAATTAGAATTAATGATCAACATAAGAGTTGTAGCTCTATTAGTCTGCTTTCTGGATCATTTTGAATCAGCAGAATTGAGATTCTGTTGCAAAAGTTATGATTCGAATACTAAATTGTATCCAGTCAGAATCTAAATCAAACTTGCTTCATCTCATCCGTTGATCTTTGCTTCAACCGATCAATTCTGAGAGGATTCTTCTCAACCAGTTTTCAACCTCTTGATTTTGCCCTGATTTAGTGAGCTCGAATTAATTCTGATTTAATTCAGAATTCTGGTGGGCTTTTGGGCTCATTTCTCTTCATCTCCTTAAGGATTGGGCCTACAAATAAATTTAGCATTTAATTAGGACAATGCAGGCTTTTATTCTAAAATAAGTATGGAATATGATACTAAATATGCAATATTAGCGACCAATCACACCCCCATACCTATCTTTTGCTCGTCCTTGAGTAAAATAACTAAACTATACTGAGGATTATTAGACCACTTTCGCAGGTCGCGCGATTGCACTGAGCATGTGCAACAAGCCGTTAAACCTCTAGGTTACCCCTAGAGGACGAGTTTTGTCTCGTGAGAGTTTTCAGCGGATTACACCCACAAAATCCATAAAGAAAGGGAAATAAAGAGTTAGTATTTTCCAAAAGCATTTTGAAAGAGAAAAAATATTTGACATATAATTGTAAGATTTATGCAATCTATAAGTTATAGGAAAACTGAATTTTTCATTCCTAAACTTAGTCTCTATTCAAAAATTTGTTATCAAATTAAAGTAAGGAGTCAAATTGTACTTCTCATCTAGTCTATTACTTTACCCTAAGTCATATGCACTTGTGACTGTGAAAATTTTGACTAAGGGTTCATTAACTCTAACTCTTATGCCTTATATATATATATATATATATATATATATATATATATATATATATAATATATATATATATATATATATATATATAAATATATTTGTGGCATTATTCCTTAGTTTAGGCTTTCTAATCTGCCCATGTAACGAGCCTTTAATCGATGACTCTCAAACCAGACGGTCTTAGGGCACCGGGTGAGAAACACCCCTAGGACTTAAGGACTCGAGCAAACAAGGCCACAAAACTAAGGATTTTATTATATGAACCTCTTTTAGGCGTGAATACTTATGCTTTATTAGGCACAAATACCCAGCTTAATCAGAGGATTTTTATATATATATATTTTTCAAACTTATCTAATCATCTTTCGCATAAATACTAAGGCTTTCTTAGGCCAAAGCACCTAGCTAATCAATAATTAGATTTGTTTATCTTTTTCTTTTTTTTTCTTTTTTTTTATAAGGCATAAGAATCTTTATTTTTGAACCCTAAGTGTGTAAGTGTATGAAGTGTGCATATATCATCAAGGTAACGATCAAGACTAAATTACTTTGACAAATTATCTTCCTAACCCTAAAAATCAAACAATAATCTTATTTTGACCAAGTATAAGAAATCCTAATTTGGATTTTCCTATTCCTTAAAATTAACTTAATTTCTTACAAAAATATGTCAAAGTATTGTTTCTATTTTCAAAAAGTTTTTAAAAGTAAAGAAAATGTTAAATTTTTTTTTTTAAACAAAAAGAAAAGTTATGTTAGACCCTCCCTCACACCTATCTCATGCATTGTCCTCAATGTATGAATTAATGCATAGATGCATGAAAAAGAAGAAAGGGAAGGAAAGGTTACCTTAAGGTGGTGGTTCCGGTGGTGGTCTGATTGGTTCACGAAATGCGGCCCAATCAACTTTTCTTTGGGTTCGGAGGAACCCACCAGAAATTACTCTAATATAACCCACTAAAAAGATGTGTCCATAAAGGATCTTTATTAAGTATTTTACCCCATCTAATTTCCATATTTCATGATTGATTTTGGAGTCAAATTTATCAACCACCTCGTCCCAGAATGGAGTATGAAATGATAGAATGATTGACTTGGACTCAGGAAGGACAGGAACTAATACCGACTCAGGAAGGTGACTTAAATCAAGTAAAGGTTCAAGAGTCGAAATAGGTTCAGAAATTTGGTCCAAGTCAAGAAGTTGAAACTCAAGTCCACATGTATTTTCCAACAATGGAATGTGACCTAATATGGGTGATTCAAGTTCAAGAATGATAGGTGGAGGAATCAAAACTGACTCTAAAATATTACTCAAGTTTGGTAACAAAACAGGAGTCAATATTGATTCAGAAAGTTGAACTAGATCACAGATGTGAGAATCTAAGTCACATATCTCATTGAGCTCAATATCAAAAATGGAGAACTTGCCAATTTATCCATGGGATTTTCAAAATTGTAAAGTTGGTCAAGTTCAACATGATCCTCAAAGATGGGTGATTCAATTTCTTTATGAATTGGTACAGGATCCAATGTTGACTCCGGGAAAAGATTGAAGTCAGGTGAAGATACCGGAGTCATAATCGAATCAGGAAATAGAATTGAATCACTAAGTTGGGGTTCAGGATCATAGTAATTTTCAAGTTCTATTTCAGGAAAAGGATAACTTGCCAAACTATCAATATCATTTGGAGTTTGGGCAAGTTCAAATGGTTGTTCTGAAATGGAATCTTGATTTTCAAAACTACATGACTCTTCGGCTCTAATAGAATGGTTCGTGACATCAGAAATGGTCCAACGGTGAGAACGTAGAGATTCGACCATCATATCTATGTCACGATTACGAGTGTTTTGAGCCTGAGTCATGGCTTCAAGCATCTTTTCATAGTTGATAGGTTCATTGTTTTGATGAAAAGATGAAGAATTGTCTTGGAAGTGGTAGTGAAATTGTGAGTTCATTAGATTTTGAGATTTTTTTTGGACTCACGCATACTCATTTCCAAAATTGATGGTTTCCTATTTTGGACGGGTGGAACTGAGTATGAATCTTGAAAATATTGTGGACTAGGTGGAGAAGGAGGACAAGGTGGTTGGAAATTATGCTCGGGGGAGGTGAATCCCCACTGACTCGGTGAAGGGTTGAAATCATTATGGAAATTATAGTTATTAGATTGGGGGTATGGGTTATCTTGATTCGGATAAGACCAATCCGGCACACTAGGTTGGTCAAAATTATGATATGCCGGGTTGGTAATATCCGAAAATGAAGTCGGTGTGTAATATGGATTATTATTGAAGTTGAAAAAATTATTATTATAGTCCATATCACATAATAGAATACAAACAAAGAAAAACAAACAAATAAGCAAACAAATAAAAGAAAAAAATTCTAACTAGGTTAGGGTAGACCTATGACCTAGACGACTCCTAACTGATTAGATTGTCCACGGGAGGTCTAATGTAGACTTTGACCACAAGCTAATCAGCCAGGTCAGGGCAAGGTTGGTGGGAGGTTTTCTGTCAAAGACGTTCCTTAATTAAATAACCACCAACCTTCGGGCTTTCGGCCCTCAATCCCTTTCCTAGACACTGATTTTGCAGGAGTCAAGTTCCAACACCTTTCCCCCTTAGGATAATCTCCTAATTGAGTCTGAGATGTCCCTAGGGCCAACGTCTACTCATTTTAGTTAGGCTTGGGTTAGTGAGTGCTTGGAATCTGATTTTTGGGCTAAGGAAGGGTGATTAAATCCCCACCTTATCTTGTTATAGGTTAGTGCCCTTAAAATAATTTTGTTCAAGTGTACAAGATATGTAAATAGGAATCACTTAAAGCGATATAAACAACCAAGAAGTGAGTCCTATGCTAAATGCAATGCATACGTACCTTTCTCCAGCACTCTTCAACAGTAAAAAATAAAGGAATTAAAAAGACACGTGCCTAAAATGCAAATGTCTAATCAATTTTTTATCTTTTCAACAAATATTTTACTGTTGATTATTAGCAGGCTTATGTTATGGCATATAAGAAAAATTAAAGTTGTAGCAAACTAGAATTTTTTCAAACTAAGCAGCCCTGCAAAAAACTGTTAGTAATCAACTCTTCCTTGCCGCGGTCCGCGGCTTTTGCCATGGAAACGCGGCAATTCAGAGGGCCCTTGGTCTCTGCTTTCTAGAGCAGAGGCCCAAGGCCACTTGTATGTCACTGCAATATTAATTTCCTGCTTTGATTGCCCTGTAACCTGCAACAGAGAAGAAAATTCGTTTTAGTTCTAAAAAATTTTTAAAAAACAAATTCAGATTTCAATAAAAACAAGTTACCCTCCCCGGCAACGGCGCCAAAATTTGATTGAGGCCAAACCTGCACAAAGAATACGAAATTTTAGAACTTAAGAATATAAATGTGCAAGTGCTCAATTCTTCCGCTATAGGAAGTGGCTATGCGGGTCGTGATCCACAAGGAGGGTTTGCGATGGAAGCGTTACAGTTATTTATTGAAATCTTTTAAGAAAATAAAATAAAGGTTCTTCTCTGTTTTTAGTTATGAAAATGAAAAAAGAAAGTTATATTAAAGTTAGAAGAAAGTAAAAGATGAAGAAGGTGGAAAAAATCAGAAAATAATGAAGCGAATATGTACAAATGAAGTGGAGGAAAAAGAGTGATTTTGAAGAGATGGTGATTTAATTTACAAAAATGAAAGAAAGAAATAAAAGAGTTACTTACCTTCTTTTCACCAAAAGCTTACCTTGAGTTTTTAGCTTCGATGTTACCTTGAATTGGAGGCAAGTAACGCATAGCCCATAAGAGTCGAATGTTGGTCTCTTCCACATTACATCATCAAGATACGCAAGCATGAAATGATATAGAGAGACTCACAATTCCATCGTCATGAGCTATCGGTGGCACTCGCAAAGGCAAGGCTCTTTCGATGCTTTTAGACTCACTTGGAAGACAGTTGTACCAAAAAGAAAGGTAAAATAGAAAAGAAGAGGAAGAAGACTAAAAAGAAACTACATACAAAGAGAAAACATTGATTCGATCTCATAACAATCAAAGAAAAGAAATTCATCTTACACCGGTGTCACTCCAGCTCTAGCTTCATTCTTGTTCTTCGATGAAAGTCTGATCTCCTCTTATTTACATAAATGAAAATTACAATTACATGAAAAAGAAAAACAAAAACCTAAACTAAGAAATGGAAAAATTAGTCTAAAATCCTAATCTGCATGGTCGTCCTTTTGCCTTTGAGTGCAGGTATTTATAGGAGAAATGGAGAGGGTAGAGGAGTATGAAGATAAGAAAATCTGGCAATTTTTGAACTTCCCTTATCTTCAAACTTGATTTGAGGAGGATATTCAGTTCTGATCTGCAGTTTGTTGGCGTGTTGATTGCTAAATATCACTTATCAAATGATAGAATTAGAATTAATGATCAACATAAGAGTTGTAGCTCTATTAGTCTGCTTTCTGGATCATTTTGAATCAGCAGAATTGAGATTCTATTGCAAAAGTTATGATTCGAATACTAAAATGTATCCAGTCAGAATCTGAATCAAACTTGCTTCATCTCATCCGTTGATCTTTTCTTCAACCGATCAATTCTGAGAGGATTCTTCTCAACCAGTTTTCAACCTCTTGATTTTGTCCTGATTTAGTGAGCTCGAATTAATTCTGATTTAATTCAGAATTCTGGTGGGCTTTTGGGCTCATTTCTCTTCATCTCCTTAAGGATTGGGCCTACAAATAAATTTAGCATTTAATTAGGACAATGCAGGCTTTTATTCTAAAATAAGTATGAAAATATGATTCTAAATATGCAACATTAGCGACCAATCAGTACCTGAGAGATAAACATTAGATGGTACAATCATTATAAGATCAAAGCATTAACCTTTAGGAATCCAAACCGAATTTGAATTTGGTTTCCATCTATTAGTATACATATTATTGCATAAATTACATATAGAATGTATGTATGATACAATATAAGTATTTTTATCAACAATGCTTAAGTTTTTAGGAATCCATATGAACTTGATCTTAATTCTTTTTGATATAATATCAGTATTTCTTTTCACAAATGGATTATGATTCTTTTTACTATCATGTATAGATTTTTCACTTTGATTTAAGAATCCAAGACCATAATGATTATGTGACATCTTTTGATATGATAATAAATCATTTAACTTTTCTTTTCCTTAATTAAATTTAGTCACATTTTTCAAAATCTCTTCATACTTCATTTTGGAACTTGACATGTCTTTATCTAAAACAGAATTTTTTCATTTAAAGACATAGTTTCTTTTTTAAGCATTTCATTTTTTTTATAAAATTATCATTATCCTTTTTCAATGAAGATATCACTTTTCAAAATCATCTTTTTGAGAATTTATAAAAGAAATTTGAAAAACATAACATGAATTTTTTATGATAAGTTTTTCATTTTCCTTTAACAAAACTTTATTCTTTATCTTTTCATTCTTAAGATCATTGTATAATTCATGAAATACATTTAAGAGTTCAGTATATTGTACCTCATCTTCTTCTTGAGCCATGAAACAAATATTGGCATGTTCAGTTGCTTCTTCTTCGTCAGAGGAAGAAGAATCACTATTTTCCCATGATGCTTGATAGTCTTTCTTCTTTTTGAACTTTTTGCTCTTGAATTTACCTTTGTTTTTGAGTAATGGGCAATCCTTCTTCATATGACCTGTTTTATTACAATTAAAATATTTAAACTTATCTTACTTCAAGAACTTTCTGAACATTCTTGAGAGCATTGCCATTCCTCTTTATCGTCATCTGAATTGTCTGTGTCTGAGGATGCATGAAAGGCAAGTTCTTTCTTCTTTGAGAAAGGTTGTTATTCATCCTTCTTTCTGTCTTTCAGTTGTACTTCATATGCCATTAAATTACCAATAAGATTTTCTAATGACATAGTGGAGAGATCATTTGCTTCTTCAATTGCAGTTATCTTCTTCTCCCAATCTGATATAAGTGCACGAAGGATATTGCGAACTTTTTTGACTTGGGTGTATTCCTTTCTAAGGGATGCTAAGGAATTTGTTATGTCGGTGAACCTTGTAACCATTTCTGAGATGGTTTCATTCCCTTTCATTTTGAAGAGTACAAACCTGTGAACAAGAATAAAAATTTTAGATTTTTTAACCTTATTTGTGCCTTCATGTGTTACATGTGAGTGTGCCATATTTGATTTGCAGATGTGGCTGTTGACACATGATTGAATTCTTCTTTGGTTAAGACACAAAATAATGCATTCATCGCTCTGGCATCAAGGTTCGCCTTCTTCTTTTTGATCATCACTCCAAGCGCAGTAATTGGTAGTCGGTTTGGTGTTCGCTGCTTCTACTATATTTCATAATTCGTAGTTGAGCGATTGCAAGTAAATCTTCATTTTTCACTTTTAGTAGTTGTAGTTTGATCTATCAAATAATGGTGGACGTTGTGTAGAATGTCCTTCTCTGAATTGCGATGAAGAAAACTCCGTTGCCATCCTTGTAGGTTGTTGTCTGGGTATGCAGGGCTCTGATACTAATTGTTGGTCCCGCTTTGATACCAATTGTAGGATCTAAAAAATTACGTCAACACTCAAACAAAGATATTAGAGTTAAATAAAAGAACTTGCAAGTAAGGAAATAAATCACAGAAAGTAAATCAAACGCAAATACAAGTGATTTATCCTGATTTGGTCCTCTTGACCTACATCCAGTCCCCAAGCCACCCGCTTGAGATTTTTCCTTTCCTGATTTGGATACACCCAAAATCAACACCTTGTATACCACTTGACAAATCCCTTTTGTTAAATGTATACAACTCTTCTTATAACTAAGAAGACTCAACACCTTGTACAATCTCTCTTCAACCCGAAGATGCTCTTGTACAATCTTTCTCTTTGAGTGAATATAATCAATCTTATAAGCCTTGAATCTGTATGTGATCGTGAACAAGGACTCTTATAGGTAGACTCTCAGAAATCTTCACTAAAGGATTAGAATTTGAGTGAAGAATTGAAAGTAGAAACAGTTTTCTGAAAATAGATTTTTGAACAGAGTTTTTGAGAAGAAAACTATTGATATGAATTTGTGTTTTTAGCCTAGGATAATATCCCTATTTATAGCTGAAATCTATGGTCAGTTAGGATAGTTATCAGGACAAATTTGAATATTGAAACGTTGGATAAAATACTAGAAATCAGAAACTGTCCAACAGTCAGAAACTGTCATTAGTCGACTAGAGTCTATGGGTTAGTCGACTAGAAGAACAACTTTTGCCTATATTAGTCGACTAATAAAGGGGGCAAGTCGACTAGGGTATGGCCGATACAAAAGATATGTTTCTAAAAACTGAACTTAGTCAACCAGCAGATAATATTAGTCGACTAGGACATATATTAGTCGACTAGGAAAAAGTATAAGTCGACTAATAGTGCATACAGATCAAAAACAGAAAGTTGGTATGCATGTAGTGAAAACACCTAGAGGGGGGTGAATAGGTGTTAATGCTAATCTAATGATCTTTTTAGGCAACTAAGTATAAATGATGCAAGCGGTCACACAAAACAAGAAATTGAAGCCGAATTCCCGTGAAGGGCTCTAGAACTTCTCCTCTTTGATTCCTCTAGATTATAAGTTAAGGCGCGTAATTGCTTTCTTGTTGAATTGAGTAAAGAACGAAAATGCAAGTAAATGAAATGAGTGCAATAATGAAGTGCAAGCAAGTGGTATCATAAGATAGAAATGTAAAGCAATGAAAAGCAATAAGGAAACCAATCGCAAACACAAGTAATTTGATTCGAGTTTCGAGCCACTACTCTACGTCCCCGCCTTCACCACTATGAAGGATTTTCACAAAATCCACAAAGAGAATTTTCACACCGGATCCTTTACACCCAAGGGGATTAAATTGGTCTACACAAGACCGGAGTACCCAACTCCAACCAATCCAACCTCTACACAAGAGGGATCTCAACACAAGGGAATACAAGTCACTTGGTGATCAAAAGATCACAAACTCTCTCTTACAACTTCTTATAGAGTGGAGACGATTTTTGGCTCAAGAAGTGAAATGAGAAAAATTTCAGTTGTAAAGAAGTAAAAGGAACTTGTAAACCAACTGAAAACTTTTGCAAATAAAAGAACTTTGAAAAACAATGCAAGTAAACTTTCTACTCTTTTGAAAAACTTAAAACAATAGGAATTTTTCTTGTATAAAACAAATAACCAATGACCTCTATTAATAGGGAGAGAATTCATATCATCCATAATGAATACTAGGTCATTAGGGTAGAGTTTAGCCACTAGGAAATCAGAAATAGGTATAGGAATTATATAAACAAAACAAATTTCAAGAAAGAGCCGTTGGGCACTTTTGACGGCTGTCGGTCGACGGGCCGGTCGTCCTGTAAGCCACATGGCAAAAGAGCAGTTGGCTTCGGTCGACCGGTTCGGTCGACCGCAGGCTAAACAAAAAGAATTTTTGAACTGTCGGTCGACCGGCCCGGTCGACCGACAAAACCCGAGACTAAGGGTCTTGCAGTCGGTCGACCGGTCGGTCGACCGCAAGGTCTGTCGGTCGACTAGCCCGGTCGATCGACAGACGTGCACAGACGTGCACGCCCAAAGCCACAAGACCCGGTCGACCGTCCGGTCGACCAATCTGGCCTGAAATAAGTCCGGTCAACCGCCCGGTCGACCGTAAGGCCTGAAACAGAATTTTAAAGAAGGAATTTTAAATTTTGAATAATTTTTGAAATATTTTTAAATGGTTTGAAGTTTAAGTAGCATGCTATAGAGGATGAAATACATGTTTTAAACTAGATATAAAAATTTGAAATATTTTGAGACATGTATATCAATCAATCATGCACCTAAACCAAATAACCAAAAAAAACTTGTATTTTGAAAAGTGAATGTGTGTGTGTGTGTTTTCTTGAGAACAACTTATCATAGCCTACTCTTTAACAAACTACTTCTTACAATGGTTCTAGGTGACTACAAGATCTTCAATTTTGGGCTTCTCCATATGTATTGTTAAATAACTTGAATCCTTGATCCCGAATTGAGTCAACTTGAGTCAAACACCTTCCTTGGGGAAGAAAACATCTTAAATCCATAGAACCCTAAAACAAACTTAAATATAAAATATGATTAGTACAAATAACTATATATTGTTGGCCCAAAGGCCTATCACCTTAGTTTTGATGATGATCAACTCATGAAGTTATGTTTATTAATGATCTTGTGTTTAATTAGTGACAGATTCATTATCAAGATCTTAGTAGGTGCATAGCTCAACAAAGGATAAAATGTCAAGATTTGGAGCTAGCATGGTGTGATCCAAGGAGCTTTTGGATCAAGCTTGGACCAAGTCAAGAAGATGAGAAGCCTTCAAGTGAAGACTTCAAGAAGATGAAGACTTGTGTCTAGGTATAAGATTTTGTTTTTGTTTTAGAGTAAAATGTAAAGGATAGATAGTTGGTGGATTGCTCAAGTAGATATCACACACACACTCTTGAATTTGTTGTCTTTTCATAAAAGAATTTTCAGTTTAGAAAAGACTTTCATTTTGGAAAAATATCATATTTTGGTTTTTGGTATTTCTCATATTCATATCTTTAAACCAAACCAAGTTTAGAGCTTAATGTCAAAAATATAGATATTTCATCTTGATTGTGTAGTGGATCATATCCATACACACTATGCCTTAAAATGAATAATATCTTGTTTTTGTATTTAAAGATGTTTTGGAAAAACAAAGTTTAGAAAACATGTTTTGGAAAATACAGTTTTTATCTTGAGCCTAATATTTCCAAGTTACAAAAATAGTCCAATCTTTTATAACATGCCTTGATTTTGTGCAAGCATGTTTGTATATCAAAATATATTGGTTAAACTATTTTTGTAGATTTTTAAGTATTTTATGGGATTTTATTTGAGCCAAAAAGACTAACTTTTTAATCTTAGAAAACTGTTTTCAGGCTTCAGCTAGCCGACTTGCCTACCTTTATAGTCGACTAATCCTGAAGTCGGCCGACCGGACCGGTCGACCGACGTGCACAGATGTGCACGCCTTTGTGCACTGGAGGACGGCCGACCATACGGGTCGACCGCTCCAGAGAGCTCTCTGGAAAGTTCGGCCGACCGTACGGGTCGACCGACAGAGAGTTAGACTCTCAGCTCCAGTGGGTCGGTCGACCCAGGCGGTCGACCGTGGCTCCAATGGTCTGATTTCTGACCGTTGGCGGTCGACCGCACGGGTCGACCGGCAGCTCTGACAGACCCCAACGGCTATATTTTTCTGGCCTATAAATTTAGGGGTTTGTCATTGTTTTGAGCCAAGATTTTAGGAGAGCTTTGAGCCAGTTTTTCCCATTCTTTTAAAAGGGTTTTCTCCACATATTTGAGTGCAAATACTTCCAATCAAAAGGGAAGAGTTTATTTAGAGTGTGTTAAAAGAGATTCTTTGAGTTTTCCTCCACCATCTCTTTCCTTATTTTTCTCACACAAACACTTAAGCTATCCATTGATTATTCATTCCATAAGAGTATTATAGTGAGAGTGCCTTTAGGTGATCAAAGTGTTGTGATCACCAAAGATCTTTTCTTTGTTCCTTGAGGAGGCGGGCAAGTGTGCTCGCGGTGGTTTAGAGTTCGGTTGTGAACTCGTGGTTTGAGGTGCGGCCTCGGCAAGCTAGTGGGCTTACGTGTGTACGG
>JAVJIF010020497.1:0-76518 GCA_038442645.1 Agave tequilana
GTGCTGACTACTAAGTGAATGAAAAAAAAAAAAAAAAAAGTAGTAGATTTTGAATATTTCCTAAGGGTGAGTGTTTATGGGTCATATGTCATTATAATTGATGGTAGTAGTTAGATAATTAAACTCATATATTTTAATAAGTCAATTCATTTTAGTACTTAGTCAGACACAATTAAAGTCTATTTTTATTATTATTAATTTAGTATATTTTATTTGTTATTTATTTAACGGATATTTTAACTGGTCCGAGTCGGGTAATATTGTCGCTACCTGTCCCTACCAATGACTAAACAGCTCAGGTTCGGATCTGGGTCCGGCTCGGATCTACCTGAAAGGTACCCAGACCATACCCGATTTATTGAATGGGTCTAACTTTTAGACCCATTTATATCCGCTCGTGAGCGAGTATGGTACGGATGTAGGATCCGGGTTGGGTCCGAGTACCTGGATTTGTAGCAACCCGAATCCTAACATACGGAAAAGTTAAGCTAACAGAAGTTACCTAATAGAACGAACAAAACACGTACACTTGACATGTCACATGAGCATAATGAGTTGATTATGCATTCTCTTTTCATGAACTAACACACATAATGAGCTAAAAGATCTTCACAATTAGGGATACTTCAAGAAATCATGGACACACATATCCACTTAAAGTTTGAAGATCTCATGCAATAAAAGGGTGCTTTGAAGGGCGCATTGATCACCACATCATGGCTTGTATGGAAATCCCCAATTGCTTGCCCCACCCGGAATCTAATTGAATCCCCCAACATGTCAAACTGATGAAATTTTCAAACGACATTATTTCAAATACCCTTTACATACAGGGCGAGGAAGTTATTGATGTGGGACCCTTGAAGATTGCCCAATATAAAAGGTGCCCATTAGTGGGTTGTAATGGGCATCTATTCCACTGGCCATCTTCCTTTTGTTAGCATAATGTCAACGTATGATCTAATGTTGTTTGAATTGATTCTGATGTGTTTTTTGAGGACAGCTGTTAGTTTTGTGGATACCATTGTAGTGGATGCAACTTTCATTGAGACCCCTATTGTCAAACAAGAGAACTAAGAGTCCCCTCGAGTGACATTTCGGTCAGCCATGGGTTCGTAAGAGCTCCACAGGTCGTCGGTTCGAGCTCTTGCGCCCGCCTGACATTGAGTGTCTTCATGTGCCCCTTAATTAGCCCAAAAAAAAAAAAAAAACAAGAAGAAAACAAGAGAGCAACTCTCGCAATAAATTAGGTACGAAAGGATACATAAAAGTGATCGATCGATCGATCTTGTAAGCTGCAAGCACTCAATGTATGCTTATGTGCATATAGAAAGAACGAGAAGGGCCAATGCGGAAATATTTAATTGAGTGAGCCCATTTGTACTCAGGCCCTCTTTGGTTCAAGGAACATGAAAAAGAAAAGCACTGTTCATGCCCTCCAAATGGGTAAAATTCTAATTTTTGTTTGCCTAACAGTTTTTACAGAGTTGGGAAAAAGATGAGAGCTCCATCAAAATCAAGGTTGAAACCGACCAACAGTAATGTTGCCGGTCTTTTCTCACTTATAAGAGAAAAGCGGTCACAAATCTGACAAAAAGGACGGTAACTCGCAGCTTTCATATGATGTCCGCTCTAAATTTACCTCAAAATTTATTCTTCCTAGCATGCCCTTAACAGAAGAAAAAGAAAAACAGCAATGATGATTTTTTACAACCACGCAAAAAGGGAAAGAATTACAATGATTTTCATCACATTAGCGGCCACCCAGAAACATATGATCGCTTACATTTCCAACTGCTTTGTGAAGCCGGGGAAGAAAATGAAAGAGAGAGAAGTCTCTCGGTATGCTTTAAACTCATGCTTCCTTGTCACAATTCACGCGTCTTACTTCCTTCAAATCCTCTAGTTACAGTGTCAGAGCTACCACTATCGGGCGAACCAGAAATCAGCCAATATCCTAACAAATATCAAAGCTACCAAGAAACCAGCAAACGAAAAAAAAAGACCTGTTAAGTTCAAAATACCGCGGTCCCTTTGTTTCCGATGAACCAGAAAGCAAACAACGCCGAAAATCCCATGCCCGTGCTTTGCCTCTCTGCTTGCAATGTGTGGAGCTTCTTCAGAGACCCTTTTTCAGGACACATCACATAAACAGCAAGAGATCAGCCGCGACAGACCATATACACAAGCTCACCAGTTAAGAGTAGCAGCACAGGAGCACTTCTCTCTACTCTGCGATGATAGCTTACCGACAAAGGAAGATGGACGTAGTGATGGTGACACATAAAAGGAGAGCTCCTACTAAAGAAGTCTTAACCCTAGCCCAAGTTAGGGCACCTTGGGGCCAGTTTTGGGTGCAGGTGCAACCTGGACCTGTTAACCATCCGTAACGATCGTGGGCAGTTCTTGTTCCATCAAGCAGCAACGATTGCAAGTAAGATCAACTTAGAAAGCAATATATATACATATATGATTCATGTTGCATAATAAGATGGAGCAGAAAAAGATTAAAAGGTGAAAAAGAATAAAAGCTGACAGTAAGGAATTCTGGCTCCACTGTGACACCATAAAGAATGTCCTCAAGTTCTGCAGGTGGAAAATGGAAGTGCATCTCTTCTTAAAGTTGTAGGATTCAAGTCCACGAAATAAGAGTTAGGGTATAGAAATAAGAGTCAGGGTATAGAAATGCCAGGATACCCGATTCCATTTGGTTAGAACTCTGAGTCAATCAGATATATCAGAACACAGCAGGATGCGTACATAGCAAAACATTTCACTAGTTTTGTGAAGACAGGTCTTTACCTTTCATGATTTGATTTTGATTCGATTGTTCTGTTGTAGTGTACGCGATGCTAGCCCACGCCATGATGAAGGTGCAAAGTGAGAGCTCAGGAGCTTTGTTGCTGGACAATCTTCCAGTGAAAGATCAAATAACAGTGGCCTTGTGCATGGAGCAGAAGATAAAAAGAGTTTCATAAACATAGCAAGATAACCTTCAGGCTACAGAAATGACAAGTAGAAATAGGTCTGGGAGAACCACGGAAGTGTCATCTGCTAGAACATCAGATCATCAAACAGAAAAAAGAAGCAAAAAGAGAGAGAGAAACACACGGGCAGACAAAAGGCACATTCACCAAGTCAACGAAGCATCAGTTTTCATTCTCATTCACAAGTTGGCTATGAATCATGAATCAAGGCCAGGCAAAGCTTCACAAAGAATTGACCACATTTGCAACCATTAACCCCAAGGTGAAATATCCATCCAGAAAACGGCACATAATTTGCTAAACTAACCATAGACCTAGGAAGATTAACTCAGCTCTCACTGAAGTTGCAATAAAATAGTGCATAATATATCACACTAGTGTCCAGAGACGATAAACTTGTATACATGAATTACCTACAATATACATGAAGAAACTTATTGAAAGTGCAAATGTCAATTCCATGCTTCGGATAATGGATCTACAAGACAATAGATTTTCAACTGACAAATTGAAATGATCAAAGCTTGCCTCCTTGTTATTTTATAGACCCAATCCAAATTTCTTTCTTCTCTAAACTTCTAAAGCCTAAAGAAGTATCTATCTGCATAAGAGGAGTGTTGTGATAAACAAGTATATACCAGATTAAATGTGCCATATAACTAAAACATGTGGGAGTATTGTTGAAGATGACTTAGCGGTTTGTAGTTTGTTTTTCCTGCAAAGCATGCAACTTGTTTGGACATAAGATAAATCGTATTGCAAAAATGATGACCTGAATTACAACAACCACAATAGATCGTAACATCTAGTCAAATCCCAATAAGGCTTTCCCTCAGTCTGAAAAAGAGAAAACAACTAGGCACTATAAGCAAATAATGATTTTTAGAGTTCCAATCAAGCATGTATAAATTGATGCTTATCAGCATAACTTTCCTTCTCTGCCCTGGGCTAATCTAATTGTATCTAGCTACTTGTGAAGTTTGTTTATGTTGGGGCAACGTTGTCCGGACTTATGATTCACAATCCTCACTACCAGACATCACAAGGCATCTTTGATTTAGAATAACACAAGCAATAATCCGCAAATAAGTTTTATCTCTTCTATAAATATGCTAGCTTCTATAGGCATGTGTCACTGGACTTGATCGATGCTATCAAGTTGCTAAATCACAGCATATGCTATATCCCATTACACGTCACATAAAATAGTAAAGTTAGATTGCTTGTAAAGGAACTCCAAATTTCACTAGAAGCAACAAATCCAATGCACAAAAAAATTCAAGATGATATGCTATCAAGATGGGAAAACCTTTATGGTGATGTTGATTAACACATTTCATTATCGGATTGCAGATTTAGAGTTCACTTCAGAGATTTGTGGCCAACTCTTTAAAAAGACTCCATGATGGGGACATCGAATCAGCTTCGTTTTGTTTTGATTCCGAGTCTGTATTTTCTTTTATTTAGTACTCTTGTGTTTTATTTTAGTCCCACATCGACTGTGAGGGAACTGAATAAGTTGTAAATCTATTTAAAGACTCCATTTTCAATAAAAGTCGACTAGAATTTGTAGAAAATTATTTGGGTTGTTTTCCTTGAGGGGCGTGCCACTCATGACAGCGTGTGAAGTACAAGCTGTGAAACAAAGTTCGAGCATGTGGCATGAAGCGGCGTGAATTCAAGATCGAGGAGCGTGCGATGTGAAGTGGTGTGAGATTCGGAAAGGTGAAAGGCCTTATTATTTATCCATTAGGTAAGCTTTAGTTATTTTCTTTCATCTCTCATCTTATTTCAAAATTCGTAGACCCCCTTTCGTTTCACATCAATTTGATATCTGAGTATGCTTAGGAAAAAGTAATGAGTGATGAAAATTGTCATACAAGTTTCTTGTGAAAAGATTCCCGAAGTAAATCGATACAATTTTTTTTTAAACCATTCATTGCGAATGTTGAAATGAATTAATAATCCCCGTGAGGAGCTAGTACAATTTGTTCTCCATTCACTTCTTACCCAAAACTTAAGTCCATTATTGATCTCTTTCTTTTCTTCTCTTTCTGTCAAAATTCCAAAAAAAATTCAATCCCTTCACAACAACCTCCTCAACAACCAAAGATCTCTACAATCTCTCCACAATAACCTCCTCAACAGCTAAAAATCTCAACAATCTCCTCCACAATAACCTCGTCAACATTCAAAGATCTCAACAATCTCCTGCACAACAACCTCCTCAATAGCTACAGAACTCAACAACCTCCCCAGCAACATCTCCAACAACTACATCTGCAACATCTTCAGCAGCTTTAGATCCAGACCAAGAGTCGAGCCACCACCATCTCATGTATACTCGACGGGGTCGAGTTCTTCCCACACGGCGAGAATAATGGGGACATCAAGTCAACTTTTTTTTTGTTTTGAGTCCGAGTCTATATTTTCTTTTATTTAGTAGTCTTGTGTTTGTTTTACTCTTGTATTTTATTTTAATCCCACATCGATTGTGAAAGAAAACTGAATAACTTGTAAGTCTATTTAAATACTCTATTGTTTTCAATAAATGTAGACTAGAATTTAGAGAAAATTCTTTAGGTTGTTTTCTCTTTAGGAGCGTGCCTCTGATGGCAGGATGTGAAACCCTAACTGTGAAGTAAAGATTGAGTGTGCGGCTTGAAGCGGCTGAAGTCAAGATCGAGGGATGTGCAACGTGAAACGGCGTGAGTTCCGAGTGTTTAGTCGGAGAAATTTGAAGTAAAATTTTTGAATGGATGAAAGTTGCAACGGATAAAATCCGACTAAAGAAGAGGGGAGGGTTTTAGGTGGATCTCCCTTTTGTTTAGTGTCGGGTTTTGATGTAGCGATAGAGAGTGAAATCTTGTTCTCCGTTGACGAACCGAACCAAAAGCTATGGATCTCCTTGCTCATTGGCAAAGTGTGCAACTTCATTCAATGACTAAAAAAATCTCAAAGAGATTAAAACTTGAACTCAGCAAGTTAGAAAGAGTACTCTCTTGTTTTCTTAAACTTTCTCAGGCCAAAAAGTCCCTCTATAGCTTCTCACAGCTATTTATAGAGATTTTTGGGGTGTAACTGACCCCTTAAATCTCTCCATAATGGAATTAATTCCCCATTATGTGGAGAGAATGTGGGTGTTAACTGACCCAGTTGATGGTTGTCAATTACAGCAGACGCGGGTCTCATGCTTGACGCAGGACGCAGAGCTTACAGGCTCGCGTCTGTGTTGGAACGCGAAGCTGCCCAGGCTTGCATTTAAAGCTGAAACGCGACTTTGATTGAGGTCCGCGTTTGAAGAAGCAACGCGAGTGTCGCGTATGATGATATGTGCCACTTTCGTGTTGGTGTAGTGCCAAGTTGCACTTTAGAGTTGAAACGCGACCTTCGCGTTTGACTTGAGGTCCACGTTTGAGACTTTGTCCTCAATAATTTTAAACAGCATACAGAATCCCCTCTAAAGTTTTTGAAACTCCGTGGTTGACTGGAAAGAATATCGAAATACTTTGGACTCCGTGTTGACTTGGGTTTTTCGTGACTGAACTGGCAATCACTTGAAGTGCTTTGAGTTTGATCTTGTCTAGATTCTGGTCTCCGTGAGTGTATTGTTGAACTGCTTGAAGCCCAGGGAAGATCGTCATAAGTATCTAGAAACGCGGTATAGAACTTTTCTGAGCTTTGATTTGGTTGTCGATGTACTGCTGAAGCGGTTGAATCGTTGATCTCTTTTGCTAGTGTACTGTTGAACCATTGCAAAAATGAAGACATTTTTTGTATTGGAAAGAGGACGCGGCTCTCATTTGGATGTGACTATCGCGTTGGACGTGACCCTCGTTGTTGAAGACGCGACTCTCATTTGTTTGTGTTTAAAACGCGAGGGTCGCGTTAGAGATTTCTGGAGATGGGAGTCGTCTGCAACGCGGGTCTCCCAAGAGATGCGGGTCTGACTCAGACTGAGCTCGATTCGCGCCGCGTATCTTGGCCGCTGAGAGGCCTGTAAAAGGACAAGGTCTTTCAAGAGTCATTTCATTCTGACTGTCTTCAACCACAGACCCACGTCTGAATATAAAGCTCTCGAGCTTCCAGAACCCAAAAGCTTTTAGCTTTTCAAAACTTCTTTCAAGATTAAGAACTGATTCAATGGCCCCAAAGGAAAAGCATGTTGCTGCTTCTTTAAGCATCGATGCTGCGCCGACGACCACCATGGATGATTCTCCTCCTAAGGATGCCCTCATTTCAGGTAAAAAAAATATGGCTTCGTCATTGCTGAACTCGAAGAGAATCTCTCTTAAATTTCTTTTGAAGTTGAACAGTCAACGTGGAGCTTATAGGCTCGTGTTTGATTGTGAACACGACTCTCGTGTTGATGAATAGAACACGGGTCTGATGAGACTCGCGTTTTGTTCTATCAAGGTGGCTCTCGCGTTCATGATCAGAACACAGGTTTGATGAGCTTCGTGTTTTGAAACTTTGAACATGAGTCTCACAAACTTTGAGACCCGCGTTTGAGCTTCAACACTTGGTATTTTTTTACTGCTCCAGAATTTTAACTGTGTTTTTTCTTCTTTGCAGTAAGATATTCCCTGAATTTGTTGTCAAAGAGGCATCACTTCGGACACATTGGTGAACCGGACCCCCAATGTCATCTTCAGTCTTCGGAAAATGACGCTCGCATTCACAGGATCAAATGGAGAACGACAGGCTCGCCTCACTAAAGGTTCTGCATTGACCGTGAGGGAGCTCATCTCGGACAGGAGATTCGAGTTTGATAACCGGCGACTATTCAGGAAGCCAGAGTTTCTTTTTGGGGATGCCATTGAAGAAGATGAGGAGGTCCTCTATGACGGAAACTAGAAATGGCTCCGTCAAATTGGCAACCGGCGATTCTTCCTGCCGAACATGGAACGCATGTTTCCATTGTCGTGCATACAGTCCATGTCTCTCTGTCAGCACAAGGACTGAGATCTAGTCAAGGCACAGTCCGGTGTCTCCATCGGAAGGATCTCCAACCATGTAGCCTTCCCCGTCGGCCACAGTATGAAAATTCTAGAGCTGCTCCATTCTAAAGCTGCTCTCAGGCTCAATGAGGCAAGAGTTCCCACAGGCGAAATTCCCCAGCAAGTTGACACCTTCATCAGCAGGTTTATGGAGGCAAAGGGTGACTTCCCAAAGTCTGACTTCCGAGCACTAGGATGGGTGCATTCGTCGAAAACCACTTGGTGGGTGAGGATGGTCGGGTTCGTCCTCAAAGAGTTGAAGGAACCATTGTCGAGTGTGGTTTGTATCACATCGTCAGGGCTCTACAGTATGGGATTGCTTTGGGTCATTACCACTTCTTTGTGATGCTTGAAAAATATAACTCGGACTCCTGCACCTTCACCCCAGTTGAACAGATGGGGTTTGCCTTGCATGAGATGTTCGAAGTCTCCGGGCTACCCATGGAGGATCTGCCGTATGAGGAGTACATCCCCGGCACTGAAGAGTTGCACTTAATGAAGAAGGATGCTCCGTGAGTGTAAGAGACCTACTGGGAGGTCTTGCGTCACTTTCACATCTGCGCCCAGACGACCAGACTAAGGGTTGGGGGAGTAAAGCAGGTGTCGTGGGCCAACTACCTCTTCCAAGGTTTGGAGGAGAAGACGAATTCGGTAACCCAACTGGCCGCCAGCACTCATTCTGAAGTCATGGAGAGAATCTCTAAGTCGACGAGTTTTTATACCACCGAATCAAACGAGGACACTTTCAAGTCAGACACTTCAAGTCAGACACGGTCTTCGAAAGTTTCCATCACCAGGCGAAGAATCCCATTTTAGATAGAGCTCTACTGGCAGGGTTCCTAATGTTATGGTTGAAGAGGTGTATCGTACCAACACTTCTGCACGAAGTCCTTGTCGCCGACGTGGTGTGCCTAGCCGTTCTTCTCACCTACGACCATTCTCTCAGCCTACTTCCCGCGATGGTGTGTTGTCTCCAGAGTGGGCTACAAGTGCTGAATAAGAGCTTTTGCAACGTGAAAGTTCTAGAAGACACAGAGGGCAACGTCATTTTCGACCGGGACGGTGAGCCAAAGTTGAAGACGCTGAATCTTCGTGTAGAATTGTCCTACACTTATCAAATGGTGTGGTATGTCATGCCCTGACCATCTTTGATGTCAGCTGTGCGTGTGTCTGAGGATTTCGGGCCATTCATCCAAAGGCTGGAGCGTTCAAGCTGCCAAGATGGTAAGGTGGTTACATGTATGCAATCCGCCAGATTATCCAAAGTAGCATGAACTACCAGCTGGTCAGATGCTTCCCCGACTTCCTTTGAGCGGCGTACGGAGAGCAGTTCACTGATCATACTGGCTCCGATGGGTTCACCACACTTCCAATCAGTGTTTTCTGCTGGTTGATTAACATCCGCCTGGGGTACCTGGTCTTCCGATAAGGAAATGTTTGCACATTCGAACCCTACATGCCGGGACGGTTTGCCTGCCAATTTGGGTATGACTAACTGTATGTTGGCAACCCAAATTCAAGCCTTCGTTTCAGTGACAATCTGTGCGAAAGGGAACGGGCGTGATACTTCTTGCAACTGGAGGTAAAGGTGCAAGATTCAATTTGCCACGGAAGACGACCAACTCTTACGCCAGCCTTAGCTTCTGCGCATGGTACGTTATCGCAGACTCAGTGTCGGGGTATAATATGAACAGTACCTGCATAAAACAGATCAAAGCCTTATACCAGGCTCGGAAGAACTCCAAGAATACTCGTTTGAAAGGTATGAACGAGTTTTTTAAAGCTGAGCTCGAGGCCAATCAAGTGGAAGCAGTCGACTTTTTCAAGCGTGGGGAAGAAATTGTTGCAGAACCCCGTCCAAGACGCTCGCGAAGCACAGTCGCGAAGCATACTCGATCCCAGTTTGTTGAGGCTGGCTCAAGTCAGAAGAGGGCACGCAGAGGACCCGAGGCTGAAGCTCCTCCAAGGGAAACTTCGAGATCGGAGGCGGAGCCTGAACCAGCCCACTTACCTGGCGATGACACCGTTGATGATGAAGACTCTAGCATTCGATTATGTCTGAGAAGTCGTCGCACCATAGGTCCTGCAGTGACTAATATTGAGGTGGTACTGGAGGGACGTGTGGAGAAGCCGGTGACCAGGAGTGAAACCATGTCGGAGCCAGCTACTCCATCTCATCCTGAGGTTGTCCCTCTACGTCTCTGATGGGTCAGGAAGAAAGTACTGACCCGAAGGACACACAACTGTGTTCCCTGATCGTAATGATGCCATCAACAGGGATCCCGGAGCAGAGTCCAATTACCGGGCTCGTGGGGACTAGACCTCCAGTAGCTGAGGTCTCTCTCACCCAAGTATCGTCTTCTTCGTCTCGTGAAAAGTTGGACTACTCAGGAGACGATATCGACTGGGATAACGTGCATCCTGCGCCTGATATCAGCAAGTTCTCGCACTTAGCTATTAAGGACATGGAGATCACCTCTATGGAAGGTAAACTCTGGCTCCATTGTGCCTTCTTTTGCACTTTGTATAGATGTGTTTCTGATGTTTCCCTTTTAGTACGTTTTTCAGAAACTCAAGTGGTCGATTCCGACAAGGTGACTACTAGCGCTATCGGTATTGTGGAGGAAGCTACTCAGCCTGAACCAGAGATCCCCATGACCACCACTGAGGGGATTACCACTAGTGTCGTCGGAATTGGGGGTGAGTCGTCTCAGCTTGAGGGCTTGCAACTCTCTGGGGAAGTTGATGATGCTGATGTCAAAGAGACTTCCTCCAGCATCGATGATATGATCAAGAAACTGTCCCAGGCTAGGGGCTCAGAAGTTCCTATGATTGAAGCTGGAGGGGCTTCTACAAGTGATGGGGACATGACGGAGGGATCGTCTCAACATGAGGATTTCCACGAAAGAATCCCATCTCCCACTTTTCAACCATGTGAGATATAGTAAGAGTCTTGTTTCACAACTCTGGTTCTTCAAGTTGTTGCTAACACTATTGCAGTGACTGTAGGAGATCTTGCACTGGCTCAAACAACTACGTCGATTGTGAGCACTAATGCAGAAGAAGGCCATGTTGCTGCCTTGGTGGAGAAGATTCTAGTGGCCCATCCTTCACTCGAAGTTGCCACCACACAGGATTTTGCTTGCACTTCAATATCTGAAACTCATGTGGTAACTTCGGAGATGAGGGAGCTCATGGTCCAGCTTGCGCCTGCAATTTTAGGTAACAAGTGTGCCTCCTTCGTCTTCTGAGAGAGAGCCTACTAGCGTTGTGGGGACATGGGCAATGAGCACTCCAGCCAAGATCCACCTGTTCTGGACATCTTGGAGGGTCTAGTCATTCACATGATTAACCAATTCTTCTCCATGATGACATATTGCACTGAGCTGGTGGGTGTACCCCTTTTGAGTTCATGCGGTCATTGCTCGAGAACCACGTTGAAAACATCAGGATAGTCGGGGGTTCCTATCTAGCCAAAGTGTACTAGGCACACGTGGAGCAGCTAGGATCCTATTCAGTAGACTTGCGGCGCCTTGAGAGTGCCAACCTGGTCGACACTGCTCAGTTGGTTTTAGGTAAACTCCGTGCTGAACAGGAATACTTTCTCGAAGAAGTTGAAAAAGAGAGCAGAGCGAACCCGTCATCTGGATGGAACCAAGGCTAGCTATCAAAGCTTATCCAATGATCTTCAAAAGTCATAGCCCAATGCTAAGAGCACAGAGGTAGTGATAGCAAGTACTCGGGAAGCCATTGCCAAGACACAAGCCTTACTTAAAGATAACGAGCAGATTTTGGCATTGGAGAAGATGAGAATAGAAGAGCTTGAAGCCGCCAGGGGTAAGGTGCATCAAGAACTCAACGCCGAGTCTTCTGAATTGAAAACCCTCCGGGCTAAACTTGCCACCAAGAAGCTCTTGACTGAAGAAGAGTACGGAATAAAGCCATGGCTGAGGTCGAAGAGACTCGCCAGAGGGACATCCAAGAGCTCAAAGAGCAAATAAAGTCTCTCTCAGCAAGATTAACTTTTTTTGCAACATTCCAAATTTATTTTGAAGTGCTTATATCACTTTTACCATTTTGATCTAAATAAAAGTGATTATTTTGGCTTGTGACTCGTATCTATTTTTTTTTGTGTTGGAAAATCAGGCAGGCTAAAACAATTAGATTTAATTGCCCAAGGTGATAGTTAACTTAGCAATTGGATAACTTCAATGTGGAAGTTGAATAAGAGAGGTGTAATTTTAACCATGACTCATTTTCATTGTGAAAATCGAAGGGATTGCTGTCAGAGGTATGATTTTGAACTTAATAGTGAAATTTGCTATAAATGTAATATTAACTTAGCAATCGAAGAGGTGCAATATTAACCAAAGATCTTGTTTTCATTGAGAAAATCGAAAAGATTACTATCAGAGGTGTGATGTTAACTTGATAGGGATTTGTTTACTGCTAGAGATATGTGTTTAACATAACAGTAATTGATTTTACAATTTGAGCAAATTGAATTGTCAGAGGTGTGATATTAACTTGACATGAATTTGTTTACTGCTAGAGGTGTAGTGTTTAATATAACAGTAATTGATTTTTGCGATTTGAGCAATTCTAGTGACCTGCAATTCTATTAAAGAGAATAACAAGTAGAGTTTGATCCGTTGGGGATATAATAAATTCTTACTATCAGAGGTATAAAGTTAACATGACAGGCCCGATCTGTAATCATTTCGTTAGGAAAATAAATACAACTTTTCGTGGTCTTACCATTCCATGGAAGGGAACTGGTAAGAGATTTTAGTGGGGTTGACGGGATCAGGTCCCTTAGAATTTTTAGTAAACCCTCCGCTATCAACAGATTTGGCTTGCCTTTACCAACTACCATTTAAGTTGGGCTAGCCATGCTATTCCCCTCAGCATGATGAGTTGTCGAGGATTTTTCGTTGAGCTTAAAAGCCAACTTTTTTCTATATCCTTGGTCGTCGGAGGCGCTGGATTATTGTGTCACTTTAAGTAACATGGCACTTCGCAGATGACTTCTAAAATCACATTGGGAACTAAAGAAGTACAAACTCCGTGGATAATTTATCAGGAGATTAGCGTTCATTGTGGAATTCTCTTTAATCTTCAATCGGTCGTCACACTTTGTTATGAATGTGAAACACTGAAAAGATTCTGCAAAGATGCATCACGAATTTTCTTCAAAGAGTTCAGCTTGATAAGTCATCAGATAAACTCATTCAATCAGTTTATCTGAGTGTTCAAATGACCTCGTCGTGGAGTCGAGCTTCGATCAATCGACAAGAGGAAGGAGTGTTGGACACATGCCACCATTACATATGGAAAAGCCAAGCTAGAAAAGTCATCCTTCTGGATTGAGAGGAGCGGTCGAGAAGAAGAGTATGTAACACTGTTGCCAAGCATGCTCGATTTTAAAATATGACATTCTTTCAAATTGAAGGTGGATGCATGTCTATATATCAGAGAAGAGTGACAAAGCTAAAACTGATAATTTGCCTTTATCATTTCTTTAATGTTCACATCATGCATCATTGGATCCTGATGTTCATAGGCTCGATCTCAGCAATAGAGGAGTGAAAAAGCTAAAACTGATAGTTTGCGTTTATCATGTCTTCAATGTTGACATCATGCATCATCGGCTCTCGATGTTCGATCGGCTCGGTGTCGTCAGTAGAGAGAGTGACAAGGCTAAAATTGATAATTTGCCTTTATTATTTCTTCAATGTTCACACCATGCATCATCGGATCCTGATGTTCGGTCGGTTCGCCGTCATCGATCGGTGATGTAGTCGCTTGAAGAAGCACTCTTCTTTAACGCTTTTATTTGGTGCTCTCCCAAACATTTTATATCCCAAACCCTAATCCATCCAACCAAGCATGGAGAGTTGAAATCGATCTCCCTTGGGAAGAGTGTTCCATGAAAAGATGGAATAGTCAGACGGTTCTGACTAGGTGATCAGAGGTATAATGTTAACATGATCCTAAATAGTACTTCTTTGATCAGAGGTATGGTGTTGAACTTGATCAGGGATAGTACTTCTTTAGGTATTTTCAATTGATCGACATCATGAGCGTATCGCCATTTAGATTTGTGAGACGATAAGCTCTGTTTGAGTAGACTGTCTCTGTTACAAACGGTCGTTCCCATTTGAGGTTAAATTTTTCTTTCGTCTTGTGTCTCATGACCATGGGTTGTCTGACAATTAAAATTAATTCGCCTTTCTTGAAAATTTGTTCCTTGACTTTCTTATTGAAGACTCTGAAAATTTGAGCTTGGTAGAGCACGATTTGTTGTTGAGCTTGTCGACATTTATCGTCTAAAACTTCTAACTCTTGGAGGTGTAGTCGATGTTTATCCTCGTTCGTCATCTCTGCGGTAAAGCAATACGCAGAGATGAAATTTGAATCCCCAATTGAAGTACAACTTCGCACCCGTGTACCAAGAAGAATGGTGTAGCTTTTGTCGGGGTTCTCACTGTTGTGCGGTAAACCCAAAGACATTCGCCTAGTTTCTCGTCCCAGCGCGTTGACTTTTTGAGACGAACTTCTTGAGAAATTTGCCAATGATTTTGTTGAAAGCTCTGCAATATCGTTGGCAGCTGGATAGTATGTCGTTGAAGACACACTTTGGATTCTGAATTTGTTGCAGAATCTTAGAAACGCTTGGCTGACGAATTGGAGTCCATTGTCGCGGATGATTCGTCGAGGTACGCCAAAGTGGTATATTACGTAATGCTTGACGAATTTGATCACATCAGACTTCACTTCTTTCAGAGGAATAACTTCTGCCCATTTTAAGAAGTAATCGGTTATGGC
This sequence comes from Agave tequilana, assembly GCA_038442645.1. Classification (NCBI taxonomy): domain Eukaryota; kingdom Viridiplantae; phylum Streptophyta; class Magnoliopsida; order Asparagales; family Asparagaceae; genus Agave; species Agave tequilana. The sequence goes on from JAVJIF010020497.1 coordinate 14,816, forward strand.
CAAGATAAATCGATGTCCTTTGCAGGTTAGAGGGCTGATGGGTCCGATGATATCCATTCCCCACATCTTGAATGGCCACGAAGAAGACGTTGGATGAAGATGACATGGTACTTGATGTATGAAGTCACCATGGATCTGACGGGCGTAACATCGTCTGGCGTAGGCGATGGCGTCAGAAATCATCTTCAGCCAATAATAGCCAAGTCTTCAGAGTCGGTCTCCAAGTTTGGTCTGAGTTAGGGAGCTCCACACATACCGTCGTGAGCTTCCCTGAGTGTTTCATGTGTATGGTTCAAAGTCGCGGTCTCGGCCGCCAACTCGGTGGGCACTGAGATGAATCAGTCTCGGGCGATACGCGCAAAATACTATATTGAAAGCTCAAGAAATTCTGAAAAAATCATGATAAATCGTAAAAAAGGTAGACATCAAAATTTATGTATTACATGTCCCCCGTTTTAAATATCGGCCGAGTCGGCCGAGATATCATCCGATATCTCTTTTTTGCCTACCGCTGATACGATATGGGGAAATCGTTCGCCATATCATTTACAACAAAAAGTGACCAATATTTAAAATATCGGCCGATAAATCGCCCGATATTGGCCGATAAATCGCTCGATATATCACCCGATATGAAATAACTTATTTATTGCACGACTGCGTGCAAATGTACATTATTTTTTATTGTCTTTGCAAGCATATTACATCATTTTTATTAAATAGATGATATCTATGACTCTAAACTAACTTTTAGTTATCAATATTTCATTATATATAGTGTCTGATATGAACGCCCGATATGTGAGCGTATCCCCGATATCTCCCCCGATATTCAGTATCCGATATGAAAAACCTCATCCGATACGATCCCCATATCTTATATTTAAAACCTTGTACACGTCAACAAACTTGTTTTGAGGGGTAATTGGGAAAATATAGTGATTTGTGGGGTAAATTTAGAAATATGAAAGATTTGAGTGATAAATATGAGAAAAATCCAAAAAGAAAAAAAGAAAAGATAATATCTCCCTCCCTCTCACGGTGAAGGCGGTTAGCAGCGACGACGGTAGGTCTCTTTTTTTTTAACCGGTCTCAAGCAGGGAGAGAATAGTCGGTCCGACTCGGGGTCGACTCTGCCGAATCGGCCGAGTCATCCCGAGTCATCTCAAGACTCGACCGAGTCGTCACCGAGTCCTCCCGAGTAGGGTCGATACTGCCCATGTGATTCGGGTATCGGACTCGTCTCGGCGGGTGCCGAGATGGATATGACTCGGCCGAGTCTGCGAACCATGCTCATGTGCCTCTTTATGTGATAGGCAGCGGAGCAGGATTTCATCATGCGGTCGGCGATTTAATGTTCGTGTGATAGCATTGTAATAGCATCGAGGAGATTTCCTTTTGATGGCAACTACCTCCTTAGGATCATCTGCCAGTATGTTATATAAGACAAGTCGATGAATGAAAATCGCCAATCTCTAAGTTCTGGACATGTTAAAGTCTCAAGAACTTCTTTGACTTGAAGCCATGGTTCACAGTCGTGGTCTCGGCCGCCGACTCGATGGGCACTGAGACGGATCGGTCTCGGCGACTCCGATCGGTATCGGGCGATACACGCAAACGCTACATAGAAAGCTCAAAAAATTCTGAAAAAATCACGACAAATCTTTAAAAAAATGTAGACATCCACATTCATGTATCACATGTCCAAAATATATCACCTAACACACTAAACATAAAGCGAAAGTATAAATACACGCGTCATCGGTATAAGCATATCAAAATACATGCACAATATACTAAATTGCACAAACTACATTCATAAATACATGCTAATATAGTTATTTTCATATTGAATTGCGATGAGGCACAAAATCATCATCATAATGTCGAGTCGACTGAGTCAACTCCGATTCTCGGCCGAGTCGGTCTCATCTGAGTTGAGTCGACCGACTCGTGACTCAGACTCGTCTCGGAGCGGGCCGAGACGGATACGACTCGGCCGACTCGTCTCGGACTCGGCCGAGTCTTTGAACCGTGCTTGAAGCTCTCCTTCTGAAGTCTGACTGTCTTCAAGGGCGATTTTGGACAGTACAAGTCACGGCTATGGACAAGTACTTTCTTTGTCGCTCGGGCTGGAAGAGCCAGAGAAGCGGCGAGGCACACCAATGCATCTGCATATGCATTCTGTTGGCATGGTATATGATTGATGTAGAAGCTTCTATACTTCTCCGCCATGTTGATGGTTGTGTTGTGGTAGGGCACCAAGTCTTCATGTCGGGCCTCGTACTCCCCGGGAACCTGATTGACGATGAGTTTTGAATCACCGTACGCTTCGAGATGCTTGACGCCAATATCTTCTGCGAGTTGCATTCTAAATAAGAGAGCATTGTATTCTGCAACATTATTAGAACACGGCTCAGTTAACAAAAAATGCACGAGGAATCAAGTAGTTTTGTGGAGGCACAAGTATTACCCCCGCTCCTGCTACGATGCTTCCTTTAGAACCCGTTCTTGGCGTGCCGTCGAAGAATAATTCCAGACTTGTTCTTCGAAGGATGTCTGGGTTATACAAACTTCAGCTTTCTCATCCAGGAGATCTTCATAAAGTTTGGTTGTTCTTAGATATGCAGGTTTAGCCAAGAAATCTGCCACTGCTTGTTCCTTCACGACTTTCTGTGACAGGAATCGCATCTCGTATTGCGAGAGCAATATAGCTCACTTCGCCAATCGACCATTTAGTGATGAGGGTTTCATCATAAGCAACTTCAGAGGATTGACTCTGGAGATGACGTGAATGAGCTGACCCACAAGATAGTGTCGCATCTTCTAGATGGCGAAGACTAGAGCCAATCACTCCTTTTCGACTGAGTTGTAATGATGTTCACCCGATCATAGTCCTGCTCAGGTAATAGATCGCTTACTCATGCCTCTGGTCATTATTCTGGGCTAGTAAAGCTCCCAAAGAATGATCCATAACTCTAACATAGATCAGAAAAAGTTTCCCTGATACTGGAGCTACCAGAACGGGCGGATGAGTAAGATACTCTTTGATCTCCTCGAACGTTTGTTGGCAAGCGTTGTCTCAAATAAATGAGACTCCCTTCTTCATCAGTTTGGTGAAGGGTTGGCATCATTCTGAAAGATTTGAAATGAATCTTCGGATGTAGGCCAATCATCCTTGTAACCTCTAAGTTCTTCAAGATTCCTCGGAGGTTGCATCTCTTAGATGGCGCGGACTTTCTCAGGGTCGAGGTGGATTCCTTTGGATGTAACAACAAATCTAAGGAACTTGTCGCTGACCACCCCTAGGAAGGATTTAGTTGGGTTCAACTTCAACTGTGAACTTGCATGATGTCAAATGCCCTCTTCAGAGCTGCAAGATGGTCACCTTTGTTACAACTCTTCACTGCAATATCGTCGACGTAGCATTGTACAGTCTTGCGTATATGCTAGTGGAAGATCGCATTCATGACGCGTTGATATGTTCATCTGCATTCTTCAAGCCGAAGGCCATCACAGTATAGCAGTACACCCCTAGTGGCGTTCTGAAGGATGTACGCTTCTCGTCTTCATGATACATCATAATTTGATTATACCCTGAAAAGCCGTCCACGAAGAACATCCACTCGAATCCGCACGTATTGTCAATCATGACATCTGTGATCAGAAGAGGAAACTCGTCCTTGAGACAAGTCGTGTTCAGGTCACGAAAGTCGATGCAGATCCGGATCTTCCCATTCTTCTTGGGGACAGGAACGATGTTGGCAACCCAGTCAGGATGTTGCTCCTCCCTAACGAAACTGGATTCTATGAGCTTTTTAACTTCTAATTGAATTGCCTCCATAATCTCTGGACAGAATTGTCATTGCTGTTACTTGACTAGTTTCGCGTCCGGATTGATGTTGACGCGATGCATGGCCACTTGTTGGTCGAGTCCAGGCATGTCCTCATAGTTCCAAGTGAAGACGTCTATATACTCCTGTATGAGATGTATTAGGTCATCTTCTCGAAAGACGATAAGCTTTTCTTATAAATATAGGCTTGGGGTTAGCCTCATTTCCCAGATTAATCTGAACCACTTTATCCTCTATGAGGGGCTCGCGCTGTTCGAACGAATGTCCCAGAGGGTGTTCAAGTGTTTGATCCAGGGATCGGTGTCTGACTGGATTATTTCTTCAGCTTCATCTATATCTTCATCTTCCAAGTGACTGATTGAAATCATGTTTACCGAAAGACTTTTGAAGATGGCACCGGTACTCACATCTGACTCCCACGACGATATCTTTGATGAGTGGTCATGATGGTCCCACTTTTCATATTCAAGATCTGACGAGACTAGAGTTGACACAGCCTAACCCCTTCGAGTCTGAAGATAGTAATCGGGAGCTTTTCCTTCCGGTACAAAAGATCGAAGCAGCGTTCGTCTTTCTTTGCCAAAGCTCAAGCCAAACCTTTTTGTCAGGTCGTATCCCATTTTCTCCATCATACGGCGGGCATTTGGCCCGTTATGAGAGAATTGTGGAGATTCAGCGTTGTCTTCTGAACTTTCACGAGCCATCGGTTCAGACTCGACTCTCTCGAATAGAATTGGCTTTTGACCCTTGTGTTTGGCCGGCACTTCAAAGAAGGCTCCTTGTGTGTCATTGTTATTTTCATGTACCATAAAGTATGACCTTATTGGTGTGTGCAATGATGTCAAGGCATCTATTGCAAACAAAGGATCACTATCTATATCAGTACTAGTATCTGACGATACAGAATCAGAAGCTAACGTAGAAAGATAAGCCAGATCTAAATTCTCATTAATAAACCACTCGCCTTCTACATTGACGATGTTATTAAAATCGAGCTTATCAATACTCGTTACAAGTGAGTTTATTTCCCAAAGACACTCTTCTTCTGGTTCTGGCTCAGTATCAGCTTCGTTGCCAGAGTCAGAGTCTTCTGGAGAGGGATTCTCAGCGGTCTCGAGAGAATCTTGGTAGAGGAGGGAGTCTGTGAAGTAGTTCTCTACCCTCTTGAACGAATGCTTTTCAGCAATCAACGTTCTCACTTCTCCTTCATCGGCACATTTCATCACCTGATGAAGGATGGATGGGACAATGGAGTTGCAATGAATCCATGATCATCCCAACAGCAAATTGTAGGATGTATCAGCATCAATAACGTAACACATCACCTCGGCCCTTAAATCTCCGATTTGACACCTGAGCTTGATTTTTCCCATCGGGCGTGTATCATTAGCATTGAAGCCATATATGGTAGTATGGGTAGCGCTCATTGTTTTAAATATCGGCCGATATACCGGTATATCGGCCGAGATACCGGTATTTTATCCAAAACGATATGATAAGTACAAAAATTTACCAGATATCGTTTTGAACCAATATCTGCCGATATATTTCCACGTGGCCGATATATCGGCCGATATCTGAGATGAAATATCTGATATATCGGCCGATATAGTTACTTATTTGGATAATTATTATTTTTTACTTGAGAGATCGTTTTATTTTATTTTATGTTTATTGTGGTATTTCAATGATGTTTTTATATGATGTTTAGATAATAATTTATTTCTTTTAACAATGTCTTATATGTATTGACTATTGATATATCAACCGGTATTTAGTACCATATCGCGATATATCACCCGATATCTGGTATCCGGTATATAATTTTGCCGACCGGTATATCGCCGATATCCGATATTTAAAACATTGACTAGCGCTCAGTCAATGAGAGAATCCCTAAGTGTTGCAGACTCTACAAGTCATAATGCTCAATGCAGACCCTGGATCAACCTGAATGTGGCTCACTTCAGATGATCTGATATGCCCTGTGTAATATTGGGGTCTACCATGTTTCTATTTAATCTGCATATCATCGGATGTGAATATTATGCAGAGGAAATGCTTGAAAGTTTGGAGACAGTGTCTGTCATCTTTCTCCTCACGTACAGCTAGAATCTGGGCTATGAAAGCCTCTGAATCAGCTAGAGCTTCTCGAAGAGCTTCTCGAAGGACTTCCCTTGTCGACTTGGAGAGTCGTAGGAGCTCATAAAGAGTGATCATAGTTGGGATGTTGACCAGTTAAGCCAAGACATCAAAGCAGAAATGAGGTAATGGTCCTTCCACATTGTCTTTTAGAAGAGCTTTATTATAGAGAAGCTTTTTCTGTTTCTCCACGGGATGCTTCGTGGACTGCTGCTTTTTTGGTCAAGTTCTAGTATGAGACAAACTAACAAACCCAGCCCAACCAATACTGATCCGGGCAGTATTGGGCTTTGGGTTGGCGAAGCCGAGTTGTACAACTGCCCTTTACATGGGTTGGATTTGGGATTTGGAGGCCCTACGGACATTTGTTTGGACTTGGGTTCGATCTCAACGACAGCCATTTTGCATCCCTTATATTTCTCTAGAAAATAGACTTTCTGTTAGTGATAGTCGTCCATTCCTGGCTTTCGATAATGTCGGGATGAACCCACATTATCTCGCGAGGAGTGGGGACAGGGAGAAGACCCTTTTCCTCCTTGTTGTGGGGATAAATATTGATCACCCTTAATCTCCTTTCAGGATGGGAACCACTCTGGTTGGCGCTGGCGGGAGATCCCAGTCAAATTGAAGGGACGTCATATTGACAGTTACCTTCTTTTGCTCAAGGCGGAGTTTGAGCACATCCGCATCAATCAGAGCCTGGAGAACATCTTTGAAGATATAAGGATGTCCCAATATCCTGTGATATAAACAGTAATTGGGATCATCCGTCTACAAGGAGATTTGGTCTATGTTGCCAGAGTATTTTTCTTTTTAACTGAAAAGATTGCTCTGGTGAGCGCCTCGTCGTTTTTTCCGGTCTAGGCTAACCTTCTTTTTCTTCAGCCTTGACTCTCGTGACGATCTCTTCGGCCTGTCCGCCTTGTAACACCAGCTGCTTTCAAGTACGACATTCAATCACTGTTATTTGAGCTAAGAACGTGGTTTGCAGATTGTGACGGCAAGTCTCTACCAGTGTAGACTACATCATGTCACTCGGACAACGGAGTGTCATATTCCGAAATCTTTCCACAAACGCTTTAATTGACTCTCTTTTCTTCTACTTTATGGCAAGGAGAGTAGAGACAGACACTTCGATGTCAGTCTTCAAAGAAGCGGGCTAGGAAGAGCTTCTCCAGATCAGCCCAATTCTTGATGGAACCTGCAAGAAGCTTCATGAACCATTCAAGGCAACCCCCTTGAGGGTGTCGATGAATAAACGAGCCAGAATAGCGTCGTTTGATACTACGTTCTCAGTCTGGGACTTAAAGTAGTATATGTGTTGGTTCAGAGAACCTTTGTCGTCAAAGGTTTACAAGGTGGGTGCCTTGAACTTGGAAGGATAGGGAACAACATCCCACTCGATCGGGTATGGCCGGATTACTCCTGCCTCTTTAAGATTGTTTCGATTAGCAATGACTTTTAGTCGTTTTTCAAGTTTGTTCATCCTTCTGGAGTGATTGTCTCCGTTTTCTTAGTCTCCTTCCTCTTCAGATGAAAATTTAGGGGGTTCAGAATTGGAGTTGTCCTCACTCTCAGTTTTCTCAGAAGTAGAGTTTACACCTTCCTTTTGTTTTCTCTTGCTCTTGCTGGAAAAAGCGCCGGTCTTGGAACCTTTCGACTTCTTATCACCCGAGACTCCTCTTCAAATTTTCTGGGCATCTCTTTTGGAGTATTGACCATATATGTGAAGGCCTCTTCTCCACGTAAGAGTTGGACGACTGAGACTCTATAATGGCAGAATGTTCATCATTTATTACGATTCCTTTAGCCAGAAGATTGTAATCTACTGGGGCAATTGCTCTAGTTCGGATCCGAGTATGTTGGTAAATTTCTTCAAATTCGATCAGTATTTCTTTCAAACCTGAAGAACGTTTAGCATCGGACTCCTCAGAACTGATGGCCAGCTGCTTCCCCTTTGACTTACTCGGTGTAGCACTCGGACTCACCATGTTAGAAGTCACCTCATGGTATTCCACGTCGAAAAATGATTTCTTCTTGCAGAAATGACGCCTTTGGCTGAGTTGGAGCTAAAACTGTCGACAACCAGTTGAAAATCGACGGGTTGCTCGTATGAGAGCTACAGTGGCACTCAGAGAGAATTGCTAAGATGAGCCGCTCACAGCAGCATTGGGGACTGATTTGATGGACACTTCTTCTGAGTCAGGCAGTCGAATGCAATGAGAGCTGATGAGAAACTAACTCTGGACTCATGGGAATTGGGATCTCTTAATATCTGAACACGGGCCTTGCATTTCTAAAGTGAAACGTAGAGGTCATGTTCTAGAACAGCCACTTACTGAACGCCGGTCTCGTGTTTCAGAGTAGAGACACAGAGCTGCGTCTAAACGCCAGCATCGCATTTTTGGATTTGAATGTGGATGTCGCGTTTTGGATCAGAAGGAAGTTGAACGCGGACCTCGCCTTTTGGAGCTGAGACGCGGGGCTGATCCTTCAGCGACTACCGTGTTTGAACGCCATCATCGTGTTTTGAAGCAAGAACGCGAGTGTCGCGTGTGATATAAACAGAGCTGGCTTCAGTTTTTACTTGTTATCGGTGAGTGCGACATCTTCGTCGACGATCAGCGATGCGCTTGGCTCGAAGGAGGTGTTGAGAACCCCTATAAACTGAGCATGCTCAGCATCAAAGTGAAACATGATACTCGCCTCCAGGTCACCTAATTGAGCCTTGCGAGAGGCTTGACGACGAGATTGATCTCTGTCGTGGAGTTGGCCTTAAGCTTTAATATCAGTTCTGCGGGTCTCCCGTGAGACTTCATTGCGAACCATGTTGGCTCCAGAGGAGGTTGTGCAAACCTCTGGAGAGCTAAAATCGTTTACTTTGTTAAAAAGCATATGGTTAACTTTCAAAGAAGTTTTTCTTTGAGAAGCCTCCGACGAGACTAGAGAGTGAGTCTCCGTAGAGACTTTGCGATACTGTCGCGTTGCCTTGGGGCTGATGGAGCCCGAGGAGAGAAGCTCTTCGAACTTCTCTCGGTCGAATTCGACTACGAGCAATTCAATGGTTGATCCGAGAAGCTTGAGATCGACTTGTACTACGGCTTTCTCATCAGTAGAGAAAACATTCCCCAGCGGAGTAGTCATCTTCTATTTGGTCGGAAAATTTGAAGTAAAATTCATTGAATGGATGAAAGTTTGATTACAGAAGAGGGGAGGGTTTTGGGTGGATCTCCCTTTTAGTGTCGGGCTCTTGATGTAGCGATGGAGAGTGAATCTTGTTCTCCATTGACGAACCGAACCAAAAACTTGTCTCTGGATCTCCTTCTTGCTTACTTGCGAAGTGTGCAACTTCAGTCAATGACGGAAAAAATCTCAAGGAGATTAAAACTTGAACTCAACAAGTTAGAAAGAGTACACTATTTTGTTTTCTTGAACTCTCTCAGACCAAAAAGTCCCACTCTATAGCTTCTCACAGCTATATATAGAGATTTTTGTGTTGTAATTGACCCCTTAAATCTCTCCATAATGGGGATTAATTCCCCATTATGTGGAGAGAATATGGGTGTTAACTGAAACAGTTGATGGCCGTCAGTTACAGCAGACGCGGGTCTCGCGCTTGACGCGAGCCTCGCAGTTGCACTGAACGCGAGAAGCTCACAAGCTCGCATCTGTGTTGAAACGCGGAGCTGCTCAGGCTTGCGTTTGAAGCTGAAACGCGACCTTGATTGAGGTTCGTGTTTGAAGAAGCAACGCGAGTGTCGCGTTTGATAATGAGTGCCATCTTCGCATCAGTGTAGTGCAAAGTTGCACTTTAGGGTTAAAACGTGACCCTCGCGTTTGACTTCAGGTCCGCGGTCCGCGTTTGAGGCTTTGTCCTCAGTAATTTTTAGACAGCCTACACCGGAAAGGTGAAAGGCCTTATAATTTATCCATTAAGCAATCTTTAGTTATTTTCTTTCATCTCTCATCTTTTTTCAAAATCCGTACCCCCCCCCCCAGTCGTTCCACATCACTCCAATATTTATGTTGCCATGTCCACTCCCGTATAGTTAAAATAATACCAAACTTTGATGTGGTCTGGTGATACCTACTTTGAGTTATTTAAAGAAGTTTCCCAATACCCTTAAGAAAGAACCCCTAGTAAAGAATACTTGTTGAAAGGTGACTGAGTAGTCCGGTACACTCAGCGAGATCCCTCAACTACGGGGATGAACCCTCAGGAAGTTATGGGCTCAAGACAAGAAGCTAACAGGAAGCTCTTGAAGTCATTCTCAAAATAGCTTCTGGACCATCACCCATTCTATTACCCTGCCATATTTCTTCAAAGTGGTACAAGAGTTGAGTACATTATGCAGAGAATTGCAAAGTTCAAAAAAGTTCCACAATTGGCGTTACATCCTGGATGACATTTGCGATAGGGCGCTAATATATTTTATAAGGAAGCAAATAATGCGGACAAGGGAAGGATATTTACATGGGTGCAAGAGCTTGGGGAATGACTGTAAATTCCATGTACACTAAACTTGCTGTATAAGCACCAGATATCATTAGCCTAGTTAAATTAAAAAAATTGTTATTGCTTACATCAAGTCTTGAACCTGGGAGGTCGACTTTCCACCCCTAACCCCCAAACATTTACCACCTGAGCCAGGCCTTGGAGGTAGCCTGATTAGCCACTTAGGAAATCTGTGGACCTGTGGTTTGGCCATGCCTAATGGATAGATTAGCTGGGGGATAAAAAAAAACCTCGGAAATGAGCTGGCTACATTTGTTACATCTTACAAGCGGTCAGTAAGTTATTCAAGTTGGCTTGTGTATCTGATCTCAAAAAACCTAATGGATATAGCCAAAAATAAATAAATAAATAAAATAGTTCAAGCTACACAAAAGTCACATTGAGCAATTTTATTTTTACCATTCAGGTAAACTTCATAACTGCCTCAGTGTTTGAAGTAAATGTCAAGCCTACGAGTTCTTTAAGAAAAATTAGATTACGCAACCCAAGTTCCTAATGCATGTTGTGGACACATCAAACCCACCCCTCATGTTTTAATAAAATCTTAGGGAACAATGTGTGGTTCATATCATTATTCACTCAAGACAAGACATGCAATATGCTTTCCATGTCAGTTGGTAAGGCTTTTCAATAATGCCATCTTTTTTTCCTCACTAGAGCAGAATCTTTTATATGAAGCATATACACCTAAACCAATGTATGAGCAAATAATGCTGAGTACGCATTATACAAAAGAGAGAGTTTAAGAGGAATACAGATACTGTTTATCTTTCTCTAAATCACAATGCAAAGCTAATCCCAATATATATGAGAAGCAAAGGTAGAATAACACCTGAAATTATAAAGGTCCAACAAATCAATATGCTACCTTGAGAATTAAAAACATAATTTATTTGGAAGAGGTTTTGTTGTGACATATATTCCCAGTTTACAATCAGTTGAATAACTCTATTAGGGCATTTCTATTACAGACATATTGCAAAGAAAAAAGTAATGTGGTGAATAGAAAATGGACCCCACTGGCTAGTGAGACGAGCATGTAAATTAAAAGAAGAACCTGTTCTACTGATCAATTGGTTCGCTTTCCATCAACTGTTCTGTCCTGTAAAAGTAATTCAAAGTTATAAGTACCAAATATTGTTTATATTTATATTAATCGCAGCTCTTAATGTACACCAGTAAGCTCTTAACTCTTTGTTCAAAATTACTTATAAGAGGAAATGAAGAATTAGAACAATACTCGCCGTGCCGACAAATGATTAATACCAAGGCCATTGCAGGTGAGTATCATTCCTTTGAATCTAGTAAGATAATCCTGCATGAAAGGAATAGCAGTTATCATGTAAAAGGATGTAATGCTTCTAGCAAAAACAGTAGAGGGATATGCAAAATCAATGATGTAAGTCATGTAACTTAATGTTATCAGATATGATTCTTACCCTTAAACTGTATCTATTGATCTCATAAGTACCAGATAGATCATAATCAAGTCGCTTGGCTGGGTCACTAAGTACTGCAAATATGCAACAATTACCCGAGTTAACATCACCCTACGTCCAATTTCTGAGAGGATACTTGAGTTGATTGATGCTACTTTAACACTGATGCAGCACCTCATAATGCATGAATTAACCTCTTAAATATCTTATACGACTGGCCACTAAACTCAGACTGACTCACCAACAGGATAGAAGAAAACCGCACACAAGAAAAATCTGGCGTACATGGCAGATAGCAAATATTCATTGAAGATGTCACTGTATTTATAAGAAAATGGCATATACCAGATTCACAAGAAAATCTAATGCAAACACCTCATAGATGAAAAGAATAGATAGTACCTCTGTAAGCTTCATTGATCTCCTGAAACTTTGCAGTAACATCACTATTTCCCTTGTGTTTATCAGGGTGCCACTTCTAGTCACAGATGGAAAATAGAATAGTAGATCTATTCAATTATCTTGTTTCTCATAAACGTAGTTTATTATATCAAAGGATGCTGCATGAATGTCAAAAAAATATATAAAAGATACAGATAACTGACAAAGGCCAGTTTTCGGTAATTCAATCTAATAGCCTCATCTGTTGCATCATAGTCAACCTTTAAGACTTTGTAATAGTCCTGAAAGTAGGATATAGCTTCAGTTAGAGAAAATTTATAGGCTGAATTCCTGAATGTCCTCCAGAAACTGCTATAAGCTTACAATCTAGGGTTTAATGTACAAAATGCAGCTAACAAAATGTAACAGTGATTCAGATATTTTCAAAAACATGATTACTACCTCCGAACAATATTATTTTAAAAAAACACTGATTCAAATTTGTTCAATTGCTTTTCACTGTTTAAACAAATAATTTTCAGTTGCCAGTCCAATCTCAATGCTAATAGTAACTCCCTATACCCCTAAGGGATAACGGAACCCCAGAAAAAACTACAAGCAGTGTCACTGAACCTATAGACAGCCAACTACATCAGTGCCTCTTTTTCCTTTAATCCTTTTTGTTTTGGAGATGTTGATGGTACTTTTCTTATGTTTCTGCACTACTACCCTCTTGGTTGATTTGACTGCGCTTATCTTTTCCTTTGAAGTTTTCTTCGTAGGATGGAACACTTGCGGTGCCTTCAAGGGTTCCAACAAATCACTGGAGCACCGGAGGGTGACACCCTGCTCATTTGCATCATCCCAAAGATGCCTTCCTAGGTCAAATTTTCCATTCCTACAAAGCTTAGCTATCAACATATCATATGTTGGCCCCAAATTGGCATTGTTGATGGGTTTGTCCTCGTCCACTTGGCAGTAGCAACACCTCTTCTTCATCCGTTCAAACGTTTTAAGAGCATGCTCCACATTCCCCGTCCCACACAGGACACCAATCAGATCATGGTAGAATCTCGGCTTCGCCCTTGGCATCATCATCCCCTTATCCTCCGCCTCGATCATTCGGCTCAGAAGCTTATTGCCTCTTCCAAATCTCCCGGTCAGGTAGAGCAGCCTGATAACAAGATAATAGCTGACAGAATCAGGGGTGGCTTCTTCCCCCTCCTCTCCTTGCATCATGGAGAAGATGATTCGACAAGCTTCCTTCACCCTCCTCGTCTTCCCCAGACAAGATAGAAGAATGTTGAAGCTAACAGTGGTAGGCGAGATGCCCGAGGACCGCATCTCCGTCATCACATTGGTGGCTTCAGGCACAAGGGCGGACGGATTGAATTTAAGGTTTCTCTTGCACACACATTGGAGGAGGTCATGGTACGATGCAAGGGATGGGTGATTCCCCGACGACTTCATCTCTTCCATGACGCGACGAACCTCCTTGGCATTCCCATGAACAGCCCAGCCGTGAAGGATGAGGCTCCTATGGTGTTGGACCTCGGCTTCTGTCTTAACCTTATCTTTATGATGCCAAAGTATGCCCTGGGCTTTCCGAGCGTGCCCTTTCGCACACAAGGCATGAACAGCTGCAGTGACGCTGGACCACCCACCAACATCATCATCACCTTCAGCATCTCGCCAACGAAGTCTCTGCTTCTCTTCAATATCCCTAAACAGCGAGACTGCCTTCTCCGGCCTCCCCAAATTCACAAGGGTCTCAGCAACATGAGCAAATGTCTCCCTATCCACCTTCCGACCCGCCTTCTGGAGATCCAACATCGCGATCTCCACAGCAGTAATGTCCTTCATCTCGGAAAAGGCTCGGATTGCGCGATTGAAAACCTCATCCCCCAAGTCCTCACTAGAGTTTCGTCGGCACCAAGAAAAGAACCTAAGCAGCCGTCTACTGCTGCTGCTGCTGCCGCCATTACGAGAGGAAGAGGTGATGACATGGGTTATTAGTGATGGGGTGACTTTGACTCCGAGGCGATCAAGGCTGTCCTCCATTTCTTGAAGGCCGCCGACGCCGGAGGACACGATATCGACCAGTCGATTGGAAATCGAGCAACACTGCCTCGCGAATCCAAGTTGCAATTTCGCAGCGCACAGCTTGCGAATCATCATCGTCACCATCTCAGATGAAACTAACTACAACCGACTCTCTTGTGTACGATGATTGATGGGGAAAAAAACAACTTGGAAATTTTAGTTGGAAACCCTAGAGATTGGGCATTTGATGGTGAGGGTTTGAGGGAAGGTTACCTTTCGGGGTTCGATTCTGGAGGCGTCGTCGTCCATCCGATGGTAAGATGCTCCGCGGGGTAGAATGATCCGCTCACATCCCTCGTTGATGGACGGATCGAGTTCAGAAAGTGGGAAGCAAGCAAGCGACGAGAAGAGAGAAGATCAAGAAACAAATAAATAAAGACGACAGAGGGAGAGAACAAAGAGAGAAGGGAAAGAGGTTGGCGTTTGGTTTTTAGTCTCACGTTGGTCCGAAGAGGTGTCGTGTTTGTCTGCGGATAAGAGCGATATTTACAGTGAAGCGAAGCGGTGAAGCGGTGGGGAGTTTTGTTGCTCGTTCGGCGGCGGCGGCGGCGGCAGTGTAACGCGGACATTAAAATCTTGAGATATTGATGCCATCTATCTGCAGCTTATAATTTGGACACGGCGGTCCTGACTCCTAACTTTCAACTCAATAAATTGTATTAACAATGTGAAAAATATTTTTAAAATTTTTTGAGCGAAAAATATTGTGAACATGACACCGCGAGCACACTGCATTTTTGGGCCTGTTTGGTTAAGGGCAGAAGTGAGGAAGTGAGGAATTGAGAAAGTGGTAATATTTCCCTTTGGAACTTGAGAATTGGTTAGTAAGTTTTTCGGTGTTTGGATGTTGTTGGGAAGTGTGATTTGAAAAATATTTTGTCTTTTTCGGTGTTTGGATGGTAATGTGAAAGTGGAAGTGGAAAAGTTAACTACAAAGTTGACTGTAAAATAATATTAAAATAAAAATTAATTAAGAAAAATAAAAAATGGACTGTAATTAGAATGCAAGTGAAATTTACATGATCAAAAAATTAACTGTTTTGTGCTACAACTTATTACAAATGAGAGTTACATGACCACAAAATTAACTGTAGCATTCTGAAAGTGAGGAAATGATTGTGTAAAAGAGAAAGAGAAAAGGAAAAGGGGTTTTCTTATTTTCCTTTTCCGGTGTTTGGATAGATAGGGAAGTGAGCAATTATTCTTCTCTATTTCCTTACTTCCGTCCACTTGTTTGCAACCAAACAGCCCCTTTGTGAGTGTGCTTTTCTTCAGCCATACAGCCCTTTAGAGTAAAAAACATTTGTCCTCTGATTTTATTTTATTAAACTCACTAGAAATTAACAGCTTTTATCAAATTTAAGAAAATTTACAGAAGAAATTTTTTCTTGTTTTCAATTTTAGAATGTACAAATGTACTTTCCCTCAATACAATAGAACTATTGGTGTTGGCTTTTGGGGTAAATTCAAAAAATTACTTTCATTCAATTCTAAAAGACTACAAAAAACTTTCAAAAAGACAATAAACTAACATTAAACTTTCATAAAAATTAAGATTTTTTTGTAAAACTATCGTGAGAAGTCATAGTTCATGCTAATTTACTATACCTTTTAAAATTATTGATAGTATTTTTTTTAATTCAAGAAAAGTTCATAGTAGTTTATTAAAATTAAACTTTTGTGTTTGATGCAACATTCAATAGAACAAGATGGCTTTTTTAAGAAACTACAATGGTACAAGATTTCAGCAATTTAGGCTTAAAAATGTCAAACTAAGTTAGAAATGTCTTGGTTAATCTATATAAAGCTAATATAAACTATATTAGATTAGTGTCACGGAGGACAAAGCTATTAAACTTGGATTTAGAATATAAAATACAGTCTGGTTTTCAAGTATCAACTTTTGTGGTACGTTGTTGCGTTACCATTTCAATGTAATATTGTTGTGTTTGATATGTTAAAGCAATTTCTAGAAACGTGACATTGCATATTGTTCTAAGACTTGCCTTGTGGTAAGAGGGTGAAGACACCCACTATGATAAATGTAACAATAGCAGTTATCACATCGCATGAAAATAGAAATAGTATTGCTGTATTTGATATTTTAAAGCAATTTTCAAAAATGTGATATTGCATATTGTTTTGAGACTTACCTTTGTCGTAAGAGGGTGATAACACACACCATGATGAACGTAACAATAGCAGTTATCACAATGCATGAGAATGGCGATAATATTGTTGTGTTTGATATGTTAAAGCAATTTTCAAAAATGTAACATTGCATATTGTTCTAAGACTTACCTTTGTGGTAAGAGGGTGAAGACATCTACTATGATAAATGTAACAATAGCGGTTGTCACAATGCATGACAATGGTGGTGGAGGTGTTGGAGGTAATCGTTGTCGATGATGGTAATAATACAGGCAAGTTGAAGATTGTAGTAGGGCCAAAATAATATTGTTGGTTGAGGTAATTTTGCGGCAACAGTGGCAAATTGGCGGTGTTTGGGCTAGCAATAAGTGTTCACCAGTAATAATAGCGGTTGTTTCGTCGGAAAAGTTAGCTCGATGTAAAGTTTCTTTGAATGACTAAAAAATTACAGCGGAATGATTCCGATTACAAAAGAGCGAAGAAGATATGATTCTCCCCTTTATTTAAGGCTAGATTTTTCGTGTGATAATGGAGAATGATTCTTATTCTCTATTGACCAGCTGAATGCCAAGATTCTCTTCAGAACACTCAAAAATCAATCAGGAGGAAGCTATGTTTTTAACACACTAAGTATTTAAAGTCCACTGATTATTAATTTTCTCTCTCTCTAAAAAACAAGAGGTAGTAAGAAGCCTTTAACTTGAGAATTCTCAGCTCTCAATTCTCCAAAGTCTCCCTTTTCTTCTCTGGCCCCCTTCTTTTATAGCTCCTCAGGCTATTCGGAGGGAATCATAGGGATATTATTGTCCCCTAAAATTCCTCCATTATGGGGATTAACTCTGTTGGCCCAAGGTTACAATCACCCGTTTTATTGAGTTTTGATGATTACAAAACATATATAGTTATTTGTACTAATCATGTTTATTGTTTAAGTGTGTTTTAGGGTTCTAAAGATTCATGGAGTTTTCTTCCTTAAAGGAAGGTTGTTTTGACTCAAGTCGGCTCATATCGGGTTCAAGAATCAAGCTTGCAAGATCATATGGAGAAGCCCACTTGAAGACTTTGTAGTCACCTAGAACCTATGTAAGACTTAGTTTGTTAAAGTTTGAGGTTGTGGTAAATTGGCTCTAAAACACACCCACACTTTTCAAAATACAAGTTTTTAGTTTTGGTATTTGTTTTAAGTTCGTGCTTTGGTCTCTATACATGATTCAAATTTTTGCAAATTTTATATCTTGTTTATATCATGTATATCTATCTTTTCAGCATGATACTTAGCCATATTTCCTTACAAAATTATTTTGAAAATTTTCCCAAGTTCAGAAAAATCCTACTTCAAAATCTGTTTCAGGCCGGCGGTCGACCGGGAGGTCGACCGGACCTATTCCAGGCCAGGACAGTCGACCGCCCGGTCCACCGAGTCCTGTGTCAAGGACGTGCATGCTTGTGCACGTCTGTCGGTCGACTGACCGGTCGACCGACTGAAAACAGCTTGCTCTCTATTTTTTGTCGGTCGCCCGACCAGTCGACCGACAGTTAAAAACTGTGTTTGCCCCTTTGCGGCCGGTCGACCGCGGCCAATGGCTATATGCCAGATGGGCTGACGGTCGACCAGGCCGGTCGACCGATAGCCTGCCTGGAGCCCCAACGGCTCTTTCCTCTTTGGTGATTTTCTGAAAAAACTGTTTTTGTTACTTTTTGTTTGGCAGAGTTTTCTGATCTTTTGGGGACTAATTTTGGACTATATAAACTTAATTAAATCATGTTTTAATCCCCTCCTCTCCCTATAAATAGAGAGGGTTGGTCTCTTGCAAAAACACCAAGAAAAATACCTAGTTTTAAAAGTTTGAAAAAGAAAGAAAAGTTTTCAAAGCTCTCAATTCTCTCTTGCATTCTTGGCTACTATTTTTCAGTTGTGTTTTCAAGTAAGTTTCATTTACAACTGAGTTTGTTTTTCTCACTACACTTCTAGAGCCAAAAATCCCATCCTCATTCTATAAGAAAGTTGTAAAGAGAAAGTTTGTAAGAAGTTTGTGATCCTTTTGGTGATCACTTGGCTACTTGTTCCTTCTTCTTATTCTTGTTGAGATTCCTCTTCGGTAGAGGTTTGTAAGTGATGGAGTTCGGTACTCCGGTCTTCGGTAAACCTTGTAAAGTCCTCGGTGGATAATGGAAATCCTTCACGGCGGTGAAGGCGGGGATTAGAGCGGTGGCTCGAACCTCGAAACAAATACTTTGTGTTGCGATTGCTTTTGTTCTTACTCTCTATTGCTCTTTACTTTTAGTTTGTATTATTGCTTTCATTTCTTGTGATATATCTTGTGTGCACTTCATTATTGCTTCCAATTCATTTCTTACTAACTTGTCGATCAATTCTCATACAACAAGATTGTAATACGCACCTCTAACTCTTATCTAGAGGAATCACGAGGAAGGAGTTCAGAACCCTTCACAGGGCATCCGGCTCTAGTCTTGTTTTGGGAGATCGTTGCATCATTCATTCATACTTGTTTTAAAAAGATTATTAGATTAGCATTTACACCTATTCACCCCCCTCTAGGTGTTTTCAATTGGTATCAGAGCATTAGTCTCTAGGTTCTTGGCTTAACAACCTTAGAGAGATCCACTATTTGCTAATCATTTCATCCATTTTTCACACACTTTCACTTAGTAAAAATGGTCGATGGAATTAAGACCCCCCAAAGTTTGATGGCCTTAACTTTCCCATATGGAAGGTTAAGATGACCGTTTTCTTGCAATCCCTAGGAAGTCGGGTGCAAAGGCCATGACCAAATCATTTAGTGCACCCACCGGTGATGAGTCCACTTGGTCCGAAATTGAGACCAAAGAATTTGATACTAACTCTAGGGCACACTATGCATTACTCCAAGCACTTAATGATGATGATATCTCTAGAGTAATTCATTGCAATTTCGCACATGAAATTTGAACTCACTTGCTTGTTACTCATGAGGGAACCTCACAAGTGAAGAGGGCTAAAATAGACCTTCTTCGTTCCCAATACGAAAATTTCTCTATGCATGATAATGAAACCATAGATGATATGGTTACAAGATTTACAAAGATCACTAATAGACTTTCTTCTCTAAGTGATGCTATTGACAACGACCAAAGAGTAAGGAAGATCATCCGGGCTCTTCCTCCTTCATGGGAAGTCAACTATCTTGAAGGAACTCAATGACAAGGAGGAGATGGAGCTTATAGGTCTCATTGGGAACCTCAAGACCCATGAGATGGAGAGAAAAGCAAGGGAGAAAATGGCTCCTTCCAAGAAGAAAGCTATTGCCTTCAAGAGTCAATCCTCATACTCCGACGAAGACGATGAAGAAGAAGATAACGAAGAGCTCTCACTTCTTGTTAAGAACGTTCGGAGGATGTATAATAAGGCAAAGTTCCAAGGTAGAAAGAGATGGCAAGGTGGTAAAGAAGAGAAGAAAATTATTTGCTTCAATTGCCAAAGACCGGGTCATATTGTTGCGGAGTGCACGGATAAAGTCAAGCCTTCCACCTCCAAGAAGATTACAAGAAGAAAGCATTGAAGGCTACATGGGATTCCGAGAGTGAATCCAAGGAGGAAGTTGACACCGCCAACATGTGGCTAATGAAAGTACAAGCAAGGTAACCCCTTTCACTTCTTTTGATGATGAGCTTTCCATGGATGAATTAGGAGAAGCATTTGTAGAACTCTCACACAACTATGATTTTCTTAAGAAAAAGTATTTAAAAATGAAAAAGGAAAATGAGTCTCTTAATCATTAAGTTTTCACTCTTTGTAAAGAAAAAGATAATTTACTTTCCACTCTTGTTTCCACCCAAAAGGATTTTGATAACTATAAGATTTCTTACAAAGGTAAGTTTTCACAAGTTGATAAAAATGAAATTACCATGCTAAAAGAGAAAATTGATTCTTTAGGAGTAGTTTTGAAAAAGTGTGAATTTGATAAGAACAGACTTGAGGCTATGTTTCCAAAAAAACAAGCCTCTAAGAAACAATCTCATGCTATTCATGCTCATGCTCTTGTTCATACATCACAACCTCTACATCATGCGAAACCCCCCAAACATGCTCACCCCCCACACGCACATCATGCATTCATGTATGGGAAGGTATTTTCATGCACTTATTGTGGCCGTAAAGGTCACTTAGTTAAGTTTTGCTATGATAAACTTAATGCTTCACATCATAATGTTTGGGTTCGCAACACTAACTTTCAAGGACCCAAGAAAATTTGGGTACCAAAGTCAACAATTTTGCTAAATGATGTAGGTACCTTCCAAGGCCCAACGATGTAGAGGGTTGTGATATCTTGATAGTGGTTGCTCAAGGAACATGACTTGGGATATCAACAACTTTGCAACCCTATCAAGATACCATGAAGGTGGCACCGTCACCTTCGGAGATGATGCCAAGGGTAAAATCATCGGTATTGGTAATGTTAAACTTGGTACATCCCCTTTAATTGAAAATGTTGTTTTAGTTGACGGACTCAAGCATAATCTCTTGAGTATTAGTCAACTTTGTGATAAAGGTTTTGATGTTGTTTTTTATAACATAGCTTGTAGAGTTATTGATAGACAATCTAACACATGTATATTTTCCGATTTTCGTGAAAGCAATGTATACATGATTGATATGTCTAATATATCTTGCAATATTACTTGTTTAAAAGCCCTCGATGATGACTCTTGGTTGTGGCATAGATTAGGCCACATTTCTTTTGACCATCTATCTAGATTAAACAACAAAGAAATGGTGAAGGATATTCTTACTTGAACTTTGAAAAGGACCGCGTTTGTGACGCATGCCAACTTGGAAAATAAACCAAGTCCTCTTTCAAGTCAATCAAGGATATCATGACATCACGTCCCTTGGAGTTGATCCATATGGATTTGTTTGGTCCTACTCAAACCAAAAGTCTAAGTGGGAATCGTTTTGCATTTGTTTTAGTTGATGATTTTTCGCGTTTTACTTGGGTTTTCTTCTTAGAGCACAAAAATCAAGCTTTTTCACATTTTCAAGCCTTTAAGAAAAGAGTTGAAAAGGAAAATGATTCTTCTATTTTAAGAATAAGAAGTGATAGAGGTGGTGAATTCATTAACCTACCCTTTATCACTTTTTGTGAAGAACATGGAATTAAGCATGAACTATCTTGTCCTAGAACTCCACAACAAAATGGAGTAGTTGAACGAAAAAATCGAACATTACAAGAGATGGCTAGGACAATGATTAGTGAATATGGTCTCCCACATTATTTGTGGGCCGAGGCCGTTAATACATCATGCGATATATCAAATCGTGTTTTCTTATGTAAAAATACTTCAAAAACTTCTTTTGAGATTTATTTTTCTAGAAAGCCAAATATTTCTTACTTTAAGGTTTTTGGATGCAAATGCTTTGTTTTGAATATAAAAGATAACTTAGGTAAATTTGATGCTAGATCTTATGAAGCAATTTTTGTTGGATATTCAAATAATAGTAAAGCGTATAGAGTCTTCAACAAGTCATCTTTGACTATTGAGGAATCTATACATGTAAAATTTGAGGAATCTAATATATTTGTTAAGAATGTTGTAGAAATAGATTCTTTGCATGAAGGCATGGAGAAAGTCACTTTGGAGGACTCACCTATTATTGAAGACAAGCCAAAGGATGATGAAAGAAATGAAGCTAAAGAAAAGAAGGCTCAAGGAAATGAAATTCAAGGAATTGAAGTAGAGCTTACTCAACAACTTCTAAAGGATTGGAGATACAATCCACATCATCCCAAGGACCTTGTTTTAGGTGAAGTATCTCAAGGGGTAACTACTCGTTCTCAACTTCATGTTTTTGTGGACACTATGCTTTTATTTCTCACTTTGAACCAAAAGCGTCCTCGAAGCCGAGGCCGACTCATATTGGTTGCTAGCCATGCAAGAGAAGCTCAATCAATTTGAGCGCAATCAAGTTTGGCACCTTGTTCCTAGGCCCCACGATAGACCAATAATTGGTACTAAGTGGATCTTTAAGAACAAGTTAGATGAGTCGGGTAACGTTGTTAGGAATAAAGCTAGGTTAGTTGCCCAAGGTTACACTCAAATCGAAGGTATCGATTTTGATGAAATCTTTGCACCCGTAGCACGGCTTGAAGCCATACGGATGACACTTGCATTTGCTTCATATAAAGATTTTAAGCTTTTTCAAATGGATGTTAAAAGTGCTTTCTTAAATGGATTTATTGAAGAGGAGGTGTATGTTGAACAACCCCCCGGGTTTGTTGATCCTACACATCCGGATTTTGTTTTCAAACTTGACAAAGCTCTTTATGGTTTAAAACAAGCCCCTAGGGCTTGGTATGAAAGGCTTTCTTCATTTCTAATTTCAAATGGTTTTAAGAAAGGAAAAATTGATACTACTTTATTTACAAAATATGTTGAAAATGATATTCTTATTGTGCAAATTTATGTGGATGATATCATTTTTGGTTCTACTAATGTAACCCTTTGCCAAGCTTTTAAATCATGCATGAAGGAAGAATTCGAAATGTCTATGATGGGTGAGCTCAACTATTTCCTTGGTCTCCAAATCAAGCAAAGAAAGGATGGGATCTTCATCAATCAAGCCAAGTACACAAAGGAACTTATCAAGAGATTCGGGCTTGAAGGAGCTAGAATTAGCAAAACTCCCATGGCAACAACCACCAAGCTTGACAAGGATGAACAAGGTAAAAGTGTACACATTAAGCTTTATCGTAGCATGATTGGTAGTTTGTTGTATTTGACGACTAGTAGGCCGAATATTATGTTTTGTGTATGTCTTTGTGCTCGTTTTCAATCATGTCCTAAGGAGTCTCATTTAGTTGCGGTTAAACGCATCATTAGACACTTAAGGGCACATTGAAATGGGGTTGTGGTATCCGAAAACCGGACAATTTAACATGACGAGTTTTTGGATGCCGACTATGCGGGTTGTAGGGTAGATAGGAAGAGTACAAGTGGAACGTGTCAATTTCTTGGTAATTGTCTTGTTTCTTGGTATTCCAAAAAGCAAAATTCGGTAGCTCTTTCAACCGTCGAGGCGGAGTATGTTGCGGCCGGAGCTTATTCTGCACAAATTCTTTGAATGAAACATACTCTCCTTGACTATGATTTGCATTTTGATCATATTAAAATATTTTGTGATAATACTAGTACTATTCATATGACTAAAAATGTAAATCAACATAGTAAAACTAAGCACAGACATTATATATCACTTTCTTACAGATCATTATGAGAAAGGTGATATTGATATTGATTATGTTTCTACCGATTTTCAACTTGCCGATATTTTTACAAAACCTCTTGACTATGCTAGATTTTCTTTTATTTGTGGTGAGTTGAATGTTTGTATTTTGGATTCATGAAGAAAATGTTGAAGAAATTTTTTTTTTTGTTTACCCTTTTTAATGTATGACAAAAAGGGGGAGAAAAAGTTTAGTTTGATATGATTGATATGCATTTTGAGTTTAGTTTTTATGCATTATGTTTTGTATGCATGTGTATACATAGTCATTCTTTTATACATAGTATAGTTTGAGGGGGAGCTTCCAAGCTCTTTTCCTTCTTATTATAAAATAACTTATATGTTCTGTCATCATCAAAAAAGGGAGATTGTTGGCCCAAGGTTGCAATCACCCGTTTTATTGAGTTTTGATGATTACAAAACATATATAGTTATTTATACTAATCATGTTTATTATTTAAGTGTGTTTCAGGGTTCTAAAGATTCACGGAGTTTTCTTCCCTAAAGAAAGGTTGTTTTGACTCAAGTCGGTTCATTTCGGGTTCAAGAATCAAGCTTGCAAGATCATATGGAGAAGCCCACTTGAAGACTTTGTAGTCACCTAGAACCTATGTAAGACTTACTTTGTTAAAGTTTGAGGTTGTGGTAAATTGGCTCTAAAACACACACACACTTTTCAAAATACAAGTTTTTAGTTTTGGTATTTGTTTTAAGTTCATGCTTTGGTCTCTATACATGATTCAAATTTTTACAAATTTTATATCTTGTTTATATCATGTATATCTATCTTTTCAGCATGATACTTAGCCATATTTCCCTATAAAATTATTTTGAAAATTTTCCCAAGTCCAGAAAAATCCTACTTCAAAATCTGTTTCAGGCCTGGCGGTCGACCGGGACGGTCGACCAGACCTATTCCAGGCTAGGACGGTCGATCGCTCGGTCGACCGAGTCCTGTGTCAAGGACGTGCATGCTTGTGCACGTCTATCGGTCGACCGACCGAAAACAGCTTGCTCTCTGTTTTTTGTCGGTCACCCGATCGGGCGACAGTTAAAAACTGTGTTTGCCCCTTTGCGGCCGGTCGATCGACCGGTCGACCGCGGCCAACGACTATATGCCAGATGAGCTGACGGTCAATCGGGCCGGTCGACCGATAGCCTGCCTGGAGCCCCAACGGCTCTTTCCTCTTTGGTGATTTTCTGAAAAACTGTTTTTATTACTTTTTGTTTGGCAGAGTTTTCTGATCTTTTGGGGACTAATTTTGGACCATATAAACTTAATTAAATCATGTTTTAATCCCCTCCTCTCCCTATAAATAGAGAGGGTTAGTCTCTTGCAAAAACACCAAGAAAAATACCTAGTTTTAAAAGTTTGAAAAAAAAAAGAAAAGTTTTCAAAGCTCTCAATTCTCTCTTGCATTCATGGCTATTATTTTTCAGTTGTGTTTTCAAGTAAGTTTCATTTACAACTGAGTTTGTTTTTCTCACTACACTTCTAGAGCCAAAAATCCCATCCTCATTCTATAAGGAAGTTGTAAAGAGAAAGTTTGTAAGAAGTTTGTGATCCTTTTGGTGATCACTTAGCTACTTGTTCCTTCTTCTTGTTCTTGTTGAGATACCTCTTCAATAAAGGTTTGTAAGTGGTGGAGTTCGGTACTCCGGTCTTCGATAGACCTTGTAAAGTCCTCGGTGGATAGTGGAAACCCTTCACGGCGGTGAAGGCGGGGATTAGAGCGGTGGTTCGATCCTCGAAACAAATACTTTGTGTTTGCTATTGCTTTTGTTCTTGCTCTCTATTGCTCTTTACTTTTAGTTTGTGTTATTGCTTTCATTTCTTGTGATATATCTTGTGTGCACTTCATTATTACTTCCAATTCATTTCTTGCTAACTTGTCGATCAATTCTCATACAATTAGATTGCAATACGCACCTCTAACTCTTATCTAGAGGAATCACGAGGAAGGAGTTCAGAACCCTTCACAGGGCATCCGGCTTCTAGTCTTGTTTTGGGAGATCGTTGCATCATTCATTCATACTTATTTTAAAAAGATTGTTAGATTAGCATTTACACCTATTCACCCCCCTCTAGGTGTTTTCAAACTCCTCATTACATGGAGAGCTAATTAACCTCAGTAATGGGATTGTTTTAACATAACACGGGTCTCGTGCTGGACGCGAATCTCGCATTGCTTGTCGTAAACGCGGACGTCTCAGTTAGAATGCGGAGTTGCTCAGACCCGCGTTTGAGGCGTGGTGTGGAGTTGCTCACAACCGCATTGGACGCGGAGTTGCTCAAACCCGCATGGGATGCAGAGTTGCTCAGACCCGCATAAGATACGGAGTTACTCAGACCAGCGTCTGAAGTCTTTGTTTTTCCTTTGGACGTAAGGTCCGCGTTTTAATTAAAACGCGACCTTCGCGTTTAAGTAAGGCTCGTGTCTGTTGGCTTGTCCTTAGTGATTTTTAAACAACCTATAGAACCCCTTCTAAAGTTTTTGACATTCCGCGGTTGACTGGGGCGGATTTCGAAATACTTTGGACTTCAGTTAATTTTGGGCTCTTATGATTGACTGACAATCTTTTTTTATACCTTAAGCTTAATCCTGTCTGGATTCTGGTCTTTATGAGTGTATTGTTGAATTGTTTAAGGCCTCCAGGGAAGATCATCACAAGTGTCTTAGAAACTCAGTCTAGTACTTGTTATGAGCTCTAATTTATTTGTTGGTGTACTATTGAACTGGTAGAGCTGTCAATTATTTTTGCCAGTGTACTGTTGAGCTAATTGTAGCAGAGATATATTCCTTCTATGTGAGAGAATGCGACCCTCATAGACGCAATTGTCATGCAGACGCGAACTTCAATGGAGTTGAGACGCGACGTGCACTTGAGGTAGAGACGCGGCTCCCAATTGTGAAAAACACCTAGAGGGGGGGTGAATAGGTGTTATTGCTAATCTAACAATCTTTTTAAAACTAAGATGGATGAATGATGCAACGATCTCTCAAAACAAGACTAAGAGCCGAATACCCCGTGAGAGGTTCTGAACTCCTTCCTCCCAATTCCCCTTGAATGAGTTAGAGGTGCGCAATGCAACCTTGTTGTATGAGAATTGATCGAACAAAAGATGAATAATATGCAATGATGAGATGCACACAAGATATCACAAGTATTACAAACTTGAAGTAATAGCACAAGGAAAGAAACAAGATCACAAGAAAGTAATTAAAAGCAATAGAGTGCAATAGAAATTAAAAGCAAAATAGAGAGCAAGAGCAAAAGACAATCGCAAACACAAGTATTTGTTTCGAGATTCGAGCCACCGCTCTACTCCCCGCCTTCACCTCCGTGAAGGGTTTCCACTATCCACCGAGAAAGATTACAACGGTCTACCGAAGACTCGAGCACCGAGCTCCACCAAGTACAATAACCTCTACCAAAGAGGTGTCTCCACGAGAACAAGAAGATCACAAGAACAAGAGTGATCACAACAAGATCACCAAACTCTTTTACAACACTCTCACTCTTTTTACAACTTCACTATAGAATGAGTAAGGGATTTTTGGCTCTATGAAGTGTAGTGAGAAAAACGCAGTTGTAGAGAAGATTTTTGCAAGGGAACACAACTGAAAACTAGCTCAAGAAAGAGTTGGAAATGGAGAGCTTAAACACTTTTCTTTTCTCTTTGAAAACTTTGAAAACTTGAGGATTTTTCTTAGTGTTTGGCAAGAAACTCTTCTCCACTATTTATAGGGAGAGAAATAAGTTAAAAACAATTTATTTTGACCTTATTTGCTCTGAAAAAGTTCTGAAAAACCCTGAAAAAGTCTGCTAAAAAACGGTCCAAAAAACAGATTTCAGAATTGCACAAAAGAGGAAAGAGCCGTTGGGCTTTTGCAGGCTTGGCGGTCGACCGGGCCGGTCGACCGCCAGCTCAGCTGGTCAAAGAGCCGTTGGCTCGGGTCTTCTGGCGGTCGACCGGGGCGGTCGACCTAGAAAACCCGAGAACAACTGCTTACAGTCGGTCGACCGGGACGGTCAACCGACAGACGTGCACAAATGTGCACGTCCTGGCACTGGCGCCGGTCGACCGGGCCGGTCGGCCGGTCTACCTGAAACAGGAAAATCAGTATTTTTTTTGACTTAGAAAACTTTGTAAAATAGTTTTGGGTTTGAACAAACTTAAGTAACATGCTAGTAGGAGTATATAAACATGATCTAAACATGATATTTATTTTGTAAAACTTAGGGTCATGTAAATATCTACTAAGACATGAAACCAAATTTAAAACATGAAAACTTAAATACAAGACTCACATTTAACAAAACCAAATTGTGTATGTGTATCCTAGAGCCAATATCCAACACTCAAACTTTAACATTCTATTCTTACAATGATTCTAAAGACTTCAAGTTCTTCAAGAGGGCTTTCACCATATGATCTTCAAAACTTGATTCTTGAGCCCAAATTGAGTTGACTTGAGTCCAAAGCACCTTCCTTTAGGGAAGAATCCTTCTAGTTGAGTTAGAATCCTGAAACACACTTAACCAATAAACAATATTAGTACAAATAACTAATATGTTTTGTAATCATCAAAACACACTAAACAAGGGTGATTGTAACCTTGGGCCAACAAATTGCTCTTGAGACGTGGCTCTCAATTGTTGTTGAAAGGCGGATTTGATACGCGACTCTCATTTTGAAACACGAAGGTCGCGTCAGATGCTTCCAGAGGCGAACGCGAGTGCCGCGTCGGACACGTGTCTGGCTCAGGCCGAGCTCCTATAAAAGTGTCACGCCCCGCTTCCCAAAATACGTGAAAAAAGAGTCGTGAAGAGAGTCGGCGACATATATACGCGAGGAAAATACCCCATGTATACACGCTAAGCCTAAAGTGACCTGAACAAGCTATAAATCTAAACTATAATAAATTAATGATCACTGTATATTACATATAAGCATCCACGCATGATATCACATAAAAAGAACTGGAATAAAGATTGAATCTGATGTATACCGAGAATCCAGAAATAACAGGAGGACAAGAGAGATAAAGAAGTACCAGAACCAAATGAGAGAGACTCCAGCTCCTCGTGAAACGTACGAGCTCAACGAACACCTAAACAATATAAGATGTCCAAAATCCTGGACGTATGAATACAGGGTCATCGAAACGACCTAGTGAGTGTGTGTAAAAAGAAATGTGTTTGTGCATAATAACAATGTAAGCAATAACAACATGATAACTAAAATAAAAGATAACATAATAATCAATATCAAGAACAAATTTATGAACGATGTATAACTGGTATCATGATAAAGGAACCCACTAATGTCAAGATGTGTAACCTAGCATATGTCACTAGTCTGGTATACAATCCGATTATGTGTACAATCATATGTCTATCATAGTTTATATATGTACAGTCAGGTGATTACTATCAGTCACAATACACTATGAATAGTTCGTTATTATTTATTATATCAGCGAACACCAATTGTCACCTATAATAGATGCATCCCATGCTACGTCTATCACACGTGTCAATCAGGGTTCTAAGTTATTGAAACTGATTGGTTGGAGATATTGTCCATGCTTTAGGTGGGTCCCGTACATACCGGGACCACGGCCTCAGTTTCGTAGTACTGAA
The DNA here is from genome assembly GCA_038442645.1 of Agave tequilana. NCBI lineage: Eukaryota > Viridiplantae > Streptophyta > Magnoliopsida > Asparagales > Asparagaceae > Agave > Agave tequilana. The sequence continues at coordinate 44,333 of JAVJIF010020497.1, forward strand.
CCCGGTCGTACCGCTAGGTACTCAGTAACAATAACAGTAACAGTAATCTCACTGTGAAAACAGTGAAACAATAACAGTACAGATGGGATGTCAGACATCCCCCCGGAACCCTGCAGTGGAACCCTTAGTCGGCTGCGCAATCTTTATCTTAGGTTCACTTAAAATACAGACGTTGTCTCCTCTATCAATTTTCCCAATCTCAGTGTAAGTTGTCCATTTATATTATTATTTATTTCAGTTAAAATTAATCAATATCATGCTACTAGAATACTGGGACGATGTAATGACAGCAACAGAACAGTACAGTAACAGTAATCGTATACACGGTGAACAATATCAGTAACAGTGAACGGTAACGATAACTGTGTATACGATGAATAATAAGACTGTACAAGGTGTTACGGTCAAACAATCCTTTCCCTGTAACTTTCAGTAACATGAATTTATACAGTAACAGTTTTGCATCTCTAATCAATACACAATCTCATATTAAACTGATCAAGATCACATCCACTGATATTATGTCTATAACTGATCCATCAACTCATAATCTCAAAAGCAATCCTCGTGAACCTCAAACCTCAAACCCTATCAAGGTAATCTGGTACAGTAATCACAAGTCCAATAAATCAATAATCAATTCTCTCATCCTATCAATCAACTCTAATCCTCAAGTCATGATATATCCATCCTCTGAGTCACTGATATATCTGAATCTCAATAACTACAATACTACATGTTCGGATACATCAAATTAAATCTTCATATTTCAATCCGATCAAAATCATCACACACTCTCACTTCTATCAAGGTCAACCATAACATCCCAAAACTCAGTAACATATCAGATATATATCTAAGATCTATCAGGTCAGGTCAACTCAATCAATGTCTATTCCTCAACCCCCAAGTCAACTCTAATCCAATTGAGTCTACCGACAGGTTCAAGTCCACGATTTCATTTTTATTAATGATGAACTCTTAATTATTCAATCATCAATATCCTAATCAATCAAAATCATAACTAAGAAGTGTAACCTCCTCGATCAACATGGATTCTAAATCATCTCTTCATCTAGTAGTCAATATCGATAAGGTCATCAATACATCAGTCCAACTCATCAATGTGAGAATCAAGAAATAATAGCTCCTAACAGTTCAGACGTTAATCTCATCATATACATGATTGGGGGATAACCGCGCACAAAAAGTGTATGTTTTGAAATCGATATTTAAAGTGTGTGTACTTTGGCTTCCTCGATACTTCCGTTATAGCATAGAGGCTAAAACGAGTCGAATCCATAAGGACGGGAGGCGATAGAAGCTTACACGGTATGTTCACGTGTATGTTAACGATCTTCAAAGTTTTAAAGAATGAAAAGAATAGAAAACAAAGAATGAAAAGAGAGGTACGGTGAAATACGAATAAGTGGGAAGCATAAAAGAATTGTTTTTGTGATTTTTGATATTTCTAAAATAAAGTGAAAAACAAAGAAAACTCACGGCTACTAACTACTAATGACTCCACCAACACGCTAACCTCTTAGTGATAGTTGCCTCACATGTATCATTGGCCATCACTAGTCCTTGATTCAAGAGCTTTACAAAGCATAGCCCATATATAACTCTTCACATCCTAACTCAACAAAACAAGTTCAGGCTACACTTAGACTATCAAAACTAAAAGTAAGCATGGAGTAAAGTAATGTTAGCTTGTTAGTGGTTAGGAAGTTAGAGTTAGATCCATCATCATGAGCCATCAATGGCTCTTGCAAGAGCAAGGCCAAACCGAGGCTATTAGATTCATATGGATTATCAAATAAGAAGTTAGCAAGTTGGTGGTTAGTAGTTAGTTGCCATGAGAGAAAAAACTAGCTACACATGTAAAAGAGATTAGAGAGAAGAAAACATAGAGAGGTAAAGAGAGCATCTTTCATAGTTTGTCACCTTCTATTACAAGCACTCTTATTTCCCAACATGTACCACTCTCTCCCTAATACAAGATCTATAAGAAATGAAAAATACAAGGGAGGAAGAAGAAGAAAAACTACACTACACTACCCTAAACTACAACATGGAAATGGAAACTGCCCTAAAAACTCTGCATATCTTTGCTCTGAAACCCCAAGGGGAGTATTTATAGCCACCAGGGAAGAGGGGGGCCAGGGTACAGGCCCAGGCCCAAAACACGGCGAGGGCCGCGCGCGGCGCTTCGAGCCGCGCGCGGTCCCGTCTGTCTCCTGTCAGGCTCTGTGCCCGGTTTCATCTTTGCAGCCCCTGATTTTTACAGAATCAGCTCTCTAAGTCAATGGCTATCTTTAATAGGCCTTTAATCACCGATTAAATGGTGATTTAGGGTCTTCTTCTTCATTGCACGCTATGAATCTAGAATCAAGCAAGCAAAACTTTAATAGCAGAATTTAATATGAAATTAATGTGAAGATGTGATACAAATTATGCAAAATTAGAGACTAATCACACCCCCACACTTATCTTTTGCTCGTCCCGAGCAAAACAAAAAACTAAGGAATTATTACACCACTTTCGCAGGTGACGCGATTGCACTGAGCATGTACAAGCCGTTAAACCTCTAAGTTTCCCCTAGAGGAGGAGTTTTGTCTCCTGAGGGTTTTTAGCAGATTACACCCACAAAATCCATAAAGAAAGAAATCAAATGTTAGTATTTTGAAAACACATTTTGAAATAGAGAAAAGTATTGAAATATTTTTGCGAAAATATAAGTGATCTAAGGTCATTGGTTAACCAGAAATTGTTCTTTCTTAAACTAAGTCAAAATGTAAAAAAATCTTGTTATAAATTAAATGTAAGAATTTAAAATTGAATTGACTCTTTGATCTTTCATAAAACTCTTAGAAAAATATGCACTTTGTGAACTGTGAAGATTTTTGGGATATCGACTCAAACTTTCATGCCATTTATTTAATATATATTATATTTATTTATTTATTTTTCTTTTTTCTTCCCTTAGTTTTCTTAGGCTTTCTTATTTACCCGGGTAATGAGCCTTTAGCTGGTGACTCCCAAACCAGATGGTCTTAGGGCACCAGATGAGAAAACATCCCTCGGACTTAAGGACTCAAGTAAATAAGGCCACAAAACTAAATGGGGTTGTTTTATTTTTGTCCACCATTTTATGTATGAATAATCATGCTTCCTGAGGCATAATTACCCAACTTCAATAAGTGATTTTTATTATCATAAATTTTTTTAATATATATTTTTATGGCATTTTCAGTCTTTGTTTCAATCCCAAAAATTGTGTAAGTGTGGAGTGTATAAATCTAAGGCAAAAAATTCAAGATCAAATTATCTTTTCAATCTTACTTTCTTATCCTATAATTTAGACAAGATCTATTATTTTTACTTGGTTTAAAATTTCATAATTTTAGGTCTTCTTAATTCCTAAGATAATCTTAATTTTTTTAAAAATAAAGCAAAACTACTTTTCTTGTTTCAAAAAGTTTTGTAAAAAGAAAAGAAAAGAGTTTTTATAAAAGATTTTTTTTAAGTAAAAAGAAGCATAAAAGAAAGAAAATATAAAACTAACTATGTTAGTAAACCCTCCCCCACATTTATTTCATGCATGGTCCTCAATGCATCGTGAATGTGTAAATACATAAAACAAATGGAGAGGGAAGGAAAATGATCTCAAGGGGGTGGCTCCGGTGGTGGTCTGATTGGGCCAAGTGTTGCGACCCAATCAAGATATCGTGGATCTCCAGAAATGCACCAAGGACCTCGCTAATATGACCCTAGAAAAGAATGATGGATTGAATGGTCTTATTGAAAATTTTATTCCCATCTAATTTCTAATTTTTAAAAATAATTACTGAGTCATTTTTGTCAACATCTTGTCCAACAATGAAGTGTGATTTTTGAAAATGATGGATTTAGACTCAAAGGGATCAGGAATAAAAACCGATGCTGACGCAGGAAATTGACTCAGATCAAGTCGAGAGTCAACAATGAGAGTCGAAATTGGTTCAAAAATAGGGTCCAAACCAAAGAATTGATGTTCACACAATGTCCCCATTGATGAAGTATGATCATAAGAGATGGTGATTCCATTTCACGGTGTATTGGTACAGGATTCAACGTTGACTCCGAAATAGAGAAAAAATCTGGTAAAGATACCGGAGTCATTATTGAATTAAAAAGCGAAATGGAATTACTAACATGAGGTTCAGGATCATAGTCAGGTTCGGTTTCAATTTCAGGAAAGGGATAACTTGCCAGAATGTCCAGGCGGTTTTCATAACTTGGAGCGTGGTCAAGTTCAAATGTATGTTCTGAAATTGAAGCTGAATTTCCAAAATGACATGATTCATGGGTCCAATCAGTAGAGTTAGGGATATAAGAATCGGTCAAAGTTTAACAAGAAAGGCTTCCTCGCTCTCATTGATCAGTTCGCTCAAAAGTGAATCTAACCTACTGATAGGCCGTGTAACAGAATTTGGATTCGTAATCATGTCTTTCATACTCTTTGTAATTGGTTCTTCGTGAAAAGATGAGTATGGAGATCGATTTGGAAATTATGGTGAAATTGTGACTTCATTAGATTTTTTGATTACTGCTCGGACTCACGCAAGGGTTCTATACTCAAGTCCAGTATTGATCGTTGTTCATTTTGAATATGTGATACTGGAAAAGATGAGTAGGACTCTTGAAAATGTGGTTGAGATGATGAGTCTAACATGTTTTGCATTTTATCACACAGGACTTCCAAACGCTTTTCTATCTCAGATTCTTCTTCAATTGGATGCTCTAGAAAAGGAGTATGTGGAGTTTGATGTGGGAAGGATTGTGAATTGAGCAAAATTTGCATTTATTGTAGGGACTCTTCTATACTCCTTTCCAAATCAGATTTTTCTTCGGGTGGTGGAACAGGAAAAGGAGTATATAAACCAAAATTGGGGAATGAACTTTGTGAAAATTGTGAACAAGGCGGTTGAAAGTTTGACTTAGGGGAGGTGAATCCCCATTGACTCTGTGAAGAGTTGAAATTATGTTGAAAATTATAGTCATATGATTTAGGATATAGGTCATATTGAGTCGAATAATCCCAACTTGGCATATATGGTTGGTTCATATTGTACATAGCCGGGTTGGAATTATCCAAGTCAAATGAGGTCGGAGTGAAATATAGATTCATATTATGATTGAAAGAATTATTGTTGTTAAAATCCATATCACAGTATATAAAAAAGAAAACAAACAAACAAGCAAACAAACAAATAAAGAAAAAGAAAAAGAAAACAAGCCTATGCTAGGGTTGACTTAGACCTAAACGACTCCTAACTGGTTAGACTGTCCACGGGGGGTATATTGTCGGACGCTGACCACGAGTTAATCGGCCAGGTAGGGGCAAGATCAGTGGGAGGTATCCGTGCCGGAGCAACGGGCCTAATTATGCCAAACTACTGTTCTTCGAGGTTTCGCCTCTCAATCCCCAACCTTAGACACCAATTTGACAAGAGTCAACTTCTAACAACTTTCCCCTTAGGTCAATCTCCCAAATGAGTCTGAGATATCCCTAGGGGCCAACGTCTAGCAAATTTATTAAGGCTTGGGTTGTGTGAGTAGGGAGGTGATTTTTGGGCTAAGGGAGGGTAATGACTTCCCCACCTTATGTTGTTTTGGGTTTTGCCCTTAAATTAATTTGTGCAAGTGTGCAATATAGATGAGATGAACACAAAAAAGAGAGTAAATCACTGAAGTGTTTGTCTTAACTATATGCAATGCAATATGTACACCTCCTATAAGTATCACAACAACATAAGAATAAAATACAGTACATTGGAATGAAAATTGACACGTGCCTAGATGCAAATGTCTAAACCGTTTTAAAGCATCCAATTTCTTTATTTTACTTCTTAAAATTATTTACAGTGTACAAGTAATATAAACAAAAATTAGCAGCAGAGTATATGAATGTACAAGAAGTTACCCGATCACACTTGAGCAAGTGTGGACTTCTGCAATGCTAAAATTTAACCTGCACACCAAAAACAAAGAAGAAAAGTTAACAAACTTGTGAAATCAAACCGTTCCCATCCCCGACAACAACGCCAAAATTTGATCGGGGGATACCGCACACAAAAAGTGTATGTTTTGAAATTGATATTTAAAGTATGTGTGCTTTGGCTTCCTCGATACTTCCGTTATAACATAGAGGCTAAAACGAGTCGAATCCACAAGGACGGAGGCGATAGAATCTTACACTGTATGTTCACGTGTATGTTAACGATTCTTCAAAGTTTTAAAGAATGAAAAGAAAGGAAAACAAAGAATGAAAAGAGAGGTACGGTGAAATACGAAGAAGTGTGAAGCATAAAAGAATTGTTTTTGTGATTTTTGATATTTCTAAAATAAAGTGAAAAATAAAGAAAACTCATGGCTACTAACTACTAATGACTCCACCAACACGCTAACCTCTTAGTGATAGTTGTCTCACATGTATCATTGGCCATCACTAGTCCTTGGTTCAAGAGCTTTACAAAGCATAGCTCATATGTAACTCTTCACATCCTAACTCAACAAAACAAGTTCAAGCTACACTTAGATCATCAAAACTAAAAGTAAGCATGGAGTAAAGTAATGTTAGCTTGTTAGTGGTTAGGAAGTTAGAGTTAGATCCATCATCATGAGCCATCAATGGCTCTTGTAAGAGCAAGGCCAAACCGAGGCTATTAGATTCATGTGGATTATCAAATAAGAAGTTAGCAAGTTGGTGGTTAGTAGTTAGTTGCCATGAGAGAAAAGACTAGCTACACATGTAAAAGAGATTAGAGAGAAGAAAACATAGAGAGGTAAAGAGAGCACCTTTCATAAATTGTCACCTTCTATTACAAGCACTCTTGCTTCCCAACATGTACCACTCTCTCTCCCTAATACAAGTGTTGGTCCCCGAGATATTGATAAATGCGGAACTATCTCTGTTGGCAACAATGATCTAAAATACACAAGTCAACATAACACTAAAACAAGAAAGATTAATCGTTAATCAAAGAAGTAACTTGCAATAAAGGAAATCAAATCTCAGAAAAGTTGACAAACGCAAATAAAGAGATTTATCCTGGTTTGGTCCTTATGACCTACATCCAGTCCCCAAGCCACCCGCTTGAGATTTTCCTTTAACTTGACTTTGCAACCCAAAATCAATACACCATGCACACCACTTGACAAATCCCCTTCGCCAAATGTGTACACCTTCTCTTCCACCAAGAGAACACCTTCTCTTCCACCAAGAGAATACCTTCACCTTGTACAACTGCCTCTACAACCAAGAAGTCTCCTGTGTACAATGATTTGCTTTGAGAAATACAATACTTTTCCTATAGCCTTGGTACTGAATGTGTATGTGGACAAGGTTCAGTATAGGAAACAAGAACTTCAGAGAATCTTCACAATGGAAATGTCTTTTGGTGAAGAACTGAAGTGGGAAAAACAGTTTTCAGGTTTGCAGATTTTTGGCTTTGGAAAACTGATAAAAATCTCTTAGTAATTGGCCTTTGGTATAACTTCCCTATTTATAGCTGAAGACTAGGGTTAGTTAGGGAGTTATAGGAGCAATTCAAATGATAGGGACGTTTGAATTCGTTACACAAAAGACCAGATAATGAAAACTGTCCAACAGTCAGAACTGCTTATTAGTCGACTTGCCCATGGAGTTAGTCGACTAGACTAGGCAAAAATCCTTCTATTAGTCGACTATGTTTGGCTATAAGTCGACTAGGTCAGTGGCCGTTGGAAGAACAGTTTCAGAATAACTACTTCAAGTCGACTGCAACTAACAACTAGTCGACTTGACTAGGGATTAGTCGACTAGGGGACTCTTATTAGTCGACTACAAGATGTATTAGTCGACTTGGTTTTACTGTCGGTCGACTAATAAAGAAACAGAGAGTTGGGTCAGATTCAGGACACAGGATTAGTCGACTTGGGTAACTGGGTTAGTCGACTACACATTGGTTAGTCGACTTATAATAGACATCAAGTCGACTAATGGACCAATGAAGTGTGTGTTTGTGTCAAGGCTTTTACATGCTATATCAACTTTACAAATCACACTCTATCAACTCTTCTTGGCACATCTTGATCATGTAGGACTCTTGATTCTTTATTTGTTTAGAGCTCCAAATGAATTGATCTTCACAAACGTCTTCATCGAAACATGTTCCAACATTCTCCCCCTTTTTGATGATGACGCTTTGTGTGCACAAGTCCTCCCCCTGCAGAAGATATGTTATATTTTCCTCCCCCTGCAGAAATTGGGTTATAACAAATAGAGAAATACTTTGTTCTCCCCCTGCAACAAATATATTAGTACACATATATATAATTGTTCTTTATCAATTTTTATATGGTACCTGCAAGATAAACGTTAGATGGTACTAAACATAAAAGAACATATTTAACCTTTAGGAGTCCAAATCCATTTAGAATTTGGTTTCCACCTGTTAATATACACATAGTTGCAAGAATCACATATATCATGAATGTATGAAGCAATATATGTATTTTTATCATGAAAACTTAAATTTTTAGGAATCCATATAAACTTATTTTCTTAGGCTTTCTTTTTACAAAAGAACTATATGGATTACTATAACATGAAGATTTTGCAATAAATCTAATACCATGATTATCATGTGACAATTTCTGAAAAGATAATAAAGCATTCAAAGTTTCTTTTCCTTTATTAAACTTAGTCACATTTTGCAAAAGATCTTCATATTTATTTTTGAAAACTAACATGTCTTTATCCAATATAGAAATCCTTTCATTCAAAGACTTGGTTTCCTTTTTCAGAAAAATGTTCTCTTTTATAAATTTCTCATTTTCAATTTTCAAAGATGATATGACTTTTTCAAACTCATCTTGTTGTTGAGAATTTATAGATGAACATTGTAATGCATAACATGAATTTTCCTTTAAAAGTTTCTCATTTTCTTTTGACAAAACTTTGTTTTTCAGTTTTTCATTTTTCAGATCAAGAAATAATTCATGGAAAGCATCAGAGAGTTCAGAATATGATACCTCATCATCTTCAAGTGCCATGTAACATAGGTTGACACGTTCAGTGGATTCTTCTTCATCAGATGAAGATGAATCACTGTATTCTGATGATGCTTCGTAGTTCTTCTTCTTTCTGAACTTCTTACTCTTGTACTTATCTTTCTTCTTAAGTAAAGGACAATCCATCTTCATATGACCTGGTTTATCACAATTAAAACATTTGAATTTACCTTGCTTTAGAAATTTCCTAAATTTCTTTGAGAGCATTGCCATCTCCTCTTCGTCATCATTGTCCGTGTCGGAAGATGCATGGAAGGCGAGTTCTTTCTTCTTTGAACGGTGTTATCGTTTGTCCTTCTTCCTTTCTTCTAACTGCACTTCATATGCCATTAGATTACCGATTAGGTTTTCTAATGTCATAGTTAAGAGATCATTCGCCTCTTCAATGGCGGTTGTCTTCTTCTCCCATTCTGGTGTGAGTGCACGAAGGATCTTTCGAACTCTTTCAACTTGGGTGTAGTCCTTTCCAAGGGATGCTAATGTATTGGTGATGTCGGTGAATCTTGTAACCATCTCGGATATGGTTTCATTCTCCTCCATTTTGAATAACTCAAACCTGTGGACAAGAACAGATATTTTAGATTCCTTAACTTTATTAGTGCCTTCGTGTGTTACCTGAAGAGTATGCCATATTTGATGTGCAGAAGTTGCTGTTGAAACACGGTTGAACTCTTCTTTGGTTAGGGCACAGAATAGAGCATTCATCGCTTTGGCGTCAAGGTTCGCGTTCTTCTTTTGATCTTCACTCCAAGCGTTGTAGTTGGTTGTGGGCTTGGTGTACGATGCTTCTACGATGTTCCAAAGGTCGTAGTTGAGTGACTGCAAGTATATCTTCATTTTACACTTCCAATAGTTGTAGTTGGTTCCGTCAAATAGCGGTGGACGTTGTGTAGAATGTCCTTCTTTGAATTGGGATGAGGGAAACTCCGTTGCCATCTTTGTTGTTGACTTATACCTGCTCTGATACCAAATGTTGGATCAGAGCGTGTACGCCGGTTGTTGCCTTGAACCTTGATGTTGATGCCGGTTGGTGAACCTTGAAACTGGTGTTGGTGCTGGCTCTGATACCAAATGTTGGTCCCCGAGATATTGATAAATGCGGAACTATCTCTGTTGGCAACAATGATCTAAAATACACAAGTCAACATAACACTAAAACAAGAAAGATTAATCGTTAATCAAAGAAGTAACTTGCAATAAAGGAAATCAAATCTCAGAAAAGTTGACAAACGCAAACAAAGAGATTTATCCTGGTTTGGTCCTTGTGACCTACATCCAGTCCCCAAGCCACCCGCTTGAGATTTTCCTTTAACTTGATTTTGCAACCCAAAATCAATACACCATGCACACCACTTGACAAATCCCCTTCGCCAAATGTGTACACCTTCTCTTCCACCAAGAGAACACCTTCTCTTCCACCAAGAGAATACCTTCACCTTGTACAACTGCCTCTACAACCAAGAAGCCTCCTGTGTACAATGATTTGCTTTGAGAATTACAATACTTTTCCTATAGCCTTGGTACTGAATGTGTATGTGGACAAGGTTCAGTATAGGAAACAAGAACTTCAGAGAATCTTCACAATGGAAATGTCTTTTGGTGAAGAACTGAAGTGGGAAAAACAGTTTTCAGGTTTGCAGATTTTTGGCTTTGGAAAACTGATAAAAATCTCTTAGTAATTGGCCTTTGGTATAACTTCCCTATTTATAGCTGAAGACTAGGGTTAGTTAGGGAGTTATAGGAGCAATTCAAATGATAGGGACGTTTGAATTCGTTGCACAAAAGACCAGATAATGAAAACTGTCCAACAGTCAGAACTGCCTATTAGTCGACTTGCCCATGGAGTTAGTCGACTAGACTAGGCAAAAATCCTTCTATTAGTCGACTATGTTTGGCTATAAGTCGACTAGGTCAGTGGCCGTTGGAAGAACAGTTTCAGAATAACTACTTCAAGTCGACTGCAACTAACAACTAGTCGACTTGACCAAGGATTAGTCGACTAGGGGACTCTTATTAGTCGACTACAAGATGTATTAGTCGACTTGGTTTTACTGCCGGTCGACTAATAAAGAAACAGAGAGTTGGGTCAGATTCAGGACACAGGATTAGTCGACTTGGGTAACTGGGTTAGTCGACTACACATTGGTTAGTCGACTTATAATAGACATCAAGTCGACTAATGGACCAATGAAGTGTGTGTTTGTGTCAAGGCTTTTACATGCTATATCAACTTTACAAACCACACTCTATCAACTCTTCTTGGCACATCTTGATCATGTAGGACTCTTGATTCTTCATTTGTTTAGAGCTCCAAATGAATTGATCTTCACAAACGTCTTCATCGAAACATGTTCCAACAACAAGATCTATAAGAAATGGAAAATACAAGGGAGGAAGAAGAAGAAAAACTACACTACACTACCCTAATCTACAACATGGAAATGAAAACTACCCTAAAAACTCTGCATATCTTTACTCTGAAACCCCAAGTGGGGTATTTATAGCCACCAGGGAAGAGGGGGGCAGGGGCCAGGCCCTGGCCCAAAACGCGGTGGGGGCCGCGGCCGTACTAGGGCCGCGCGTGCGGAGCTTCGAGCCGCGCGCGGTCCCGTCTGTCTCCTGTCAGGCTCTGTGCCTGGTTTCATCTTTGCAGCCCCTAATTTTTACAGAATCAGCTCTCTAGGTCAATGGCTATCTTTAATAGGCCTTTAATCACCAATTAAATGGTGATTTAGGGTCTTCTTCTTCATTACACACCATGGACCTAGAATCAAGCAAGCAAAATTTGATTAGCAGAATTTAATATGAAATTAAAGTGAAGATGTGATACAACTTATGCAAAATTAGAGACTAATCAATACACTAGCGTCAAGGGTATTATATTCATAAATATTCATACATCGTTAAAATAGTCTATCGATAAAGCACCATCATGTTTAACACGTTCTCAATATCCAAAAGAGTTCTAGTTGGAATAGTCACCAAATAATTTGTCCAACAAATACTTCACATGAAAATATGAATCTCTAATCTTAATCAAGAATCAATCCATCTCAAGATCATATGTTCATATTCTAAGATTTATTTCAGCTAAGTCAGTTACAAGGTCAAGTTCAGTCTACGGTATATTAATACTAGGCCTAAGTCAATAATGGTGTTTACCAATACATGAAATGAAACTGATACAAGCACATATCAATATAAAAATAAGGTGAACAATCACTAATGTCTCATGAAGTGATGCAACAAGTTAAACTGGTAAAATATAATATAAAGTCACATGCAATAATACGAATAAAACACAATAACGGTAAAGAAGAAAATGACATAAGAACAAATACTCACATAAAATGACGCAATTTTGGAACCGAATCACCGTCTAGTCTTTACTGCACGAACCGGCACGAACCTCTGAATACTCCCATGGGTTGGTGTTCGAATCGCCATGGTATCGGGTCTACAACGGGCACAACTCCGAATCTCATGTAACAGGTCCGGATCCCACCAAATGGGTCCGTATCGCTGTACCACACATTATCGTAGCATGCATGACTATAATACTATTCTTACAAGATAAATAATTTATCTGTTCCCATGTAATTATTATTGCATTTTTTTTTTAGCAAGAGTTGTTGCTTCTCGCATTGTAACATCTTTGTTCATTTATAATCTTAGATTATCCATATTTTTTTATGTGTAATTGTTAGTTAATCCTTACAGTTATTAACATTGACTAGATAATTAGTAGTATGTAAGGTAAAGTACGGTAGCATCGTATATATTAAAGAATTTGATAGGTAAATCTATGTACAATTTGAAATTACAAAGAGATAAACAATTTATAAATTTAAAGTTAAATCTTTAAAATTTTAGATTGAAAAAAATGTAGTTAATCAATTACTGAACTACTTTGCAAGCAATGTATAATGTGTATTCCATTTAATAAAGTTTAACAGTCATATACTGTAAACAAATAAGAAACACATAAGTTAAGTATATTTATATAAGGTCTCATAAGGGTGGTTAAAATAGATAGTAATAGAGTTATAGATAAAAATTTGATAAAAGTATAATTATTTTATTTTGAAATAATTATGCTACTATCAATTTTATAAGAGATTAGAGTAGTAAATAGTCATAAATAGGTAATGTAATTTGATTGTTTTGTAGTTCTAGGCTTTGCTAAGTGTTTAGAACATGAGTTTGGTTTAGATAAAGGAAGAAATATTAATATTATAACATAATTATATTGTAAGTACACCTAGAGGGGGGTGAATAGGTGTACGGCTAATCTAATGAACAAAATACGGAAATTAAAACTAAATTATAACACACTTAGTGTAACCAACGAGTGTAGCTGAATTCCCGGTGAAGGGCTCAGGACTAACTTCTCTTGATTCCTCTGGTGCTATATGAAGCTCTCGTGGTTAAACACAAGTGAGGCACACAGAAACAAGTCATGCATATAATATATGAATGAGCAATATGAAATGATGCAAGGCACAATATAAAAGAGAGAGAGTAAGAGAAAGTGGATCAATCGCTAACACATGGATATGTTTTGAGGTTCGAGCACACAGCTCTACGTCCCCACCTTCACACAGAAGGATTTCCACTAACTTGTCCATACAGGACTCCCACACAGGAAACCTCCACTGAGGATTTGAGGCAATACAATCGATGTACACAACTCCTCTTTCAATTACAAACACAACCTCTACACTTAGAGGCTTGGCACAAAGCCACTAATATCAACCTCATAAATGAGGGATAGACACAAAGCCAAACAACCAATCAACCTCTCACTAGAGGGATAGGACACAAAGTCACCACTCCAAAATCAACCTCTACACAAGAGGGATAACACAAAGTAGGAGGGTTTACAACTTGGTGTTCAAAAGACCACAAACAATTTCTTTCTTACAAAACAAAGATCATATAGAAAGGATAGAATGATAAGCTCAAGTGTGAGAAAATAAAGTGTTTTGAATAAAGAAAATCACTTGAGAAATCTCCAAATAGATATAAAATTTTTAGACCAAAAACAAATTCCCAAAAAGACTATTTTCTTTGAAATAAAAACACTTTTAAAATAAATGAAGGTCAAATTTTGAAACTCTAAAACTCTTTAAAACTTGTAATAAAAACACTAGAGAAGCTCTGAATTTTTGCTTTTGAAACTTGTCCCTAAAACACTCTTGAAATGTGGTATTTATAATCCCCCAAAAGAATCTGCCAGTTGGCAGCAGACAGGTCAATAATGACCTTCCGGTCGACCGGCCAACGGTCAAAAAAGTGATCGTTCAGCCTGCCGGTCGACCGCCCGATCGACCGCGCCAATTCCAGAGAGCAGTTGCTCTCTGGCCGGTCGACCGTGCCAAGCCTCACGGTCGACCGTCCGGTCGACCGCCCCCACTCGAGAGTGGGGCACTTTCAGTCGGTCGACCGCTCGGTCGACCGATCTAAGTGGCTGGTCAGCGTGCACGTTCTTGTGCACGTCAGTCGACCGGTCCGGTCGACCACCAGAGCCTGGCAAAGCTGTTTAAGAGATTTGAAAACTGGGTTCTTAATTGTCAAATAAATCTCATAAAATCTCTAAAAATCCACAAAAAATAAGTTCTTATATTATATTTGAAATACAAACATGTTTAAAAAAATTCAACACATATTTCAACATATTTGAACCATTTTTGTGTTATGAAAATTTTGCCGAAAACCAAAAACCGTATTTTCCAAAACTAGGATTTTTGAATTGAAAATTCGTTTTGTCCAAAACTCATCTAAATACAAAAACATGATATTTAAACAACTTGAAGCATGTTGTATATGGATATAATCCAATATACATGAAAGATATATATATCAATGTTTTTGACAATAAATCCAAAAATACGTTTTGTTAAAATACCAAAACACCAAACTCATGAAATAGACTATCAAACTAAATTTGTTTAAATAGTTGAAGCATAGATGTATATAGAACAAATCTATTATACATTAAACCACGTAAACTTGTTTTGATTCTGTCTATTCATGAAAACCAAGATCGGTTAAACCAAAAACCGAAAACGAAAACCAAAACATGAAACATGTGTGTGTGTGTGTTGTAAACTTGAGCATACCACACTGTCTAATCTTTAACAAATGGATCTAAACTATAAAGTAAACTATGTACCGAAGTCTTCTTGAAGAGCGCCGTCTCTAAGTCGACTCGATCCAAACGTGATCCACTGAGCTTGACTCCAAACGAGTGCTAGATATGAACTTTGACGCTCGGGCTCTTGAATCACCATGTGAAAGCTCCAAAACACCTTTGTTGAAGCTAATCACCTACTAATATCTTGGTTAAGAATCTGAAACTAAAACATCACAAGATTATTAGTAAACTATAACTACATGAGTGAATCATCATTAAAACTAGAGTGGAAGACTTTTAGGCCAACAATCTCTCCCTTTTTGATGATGACAAAACTAATGGAGTTATATATGCATGGATTAAAGTTAAGCTTCAAAGAAGCTCCCCCTTAACTCATGCATAACATTAAACAATAAATATATGCAATGAATACTAAATATGAATATGCATCAACATGCATAAAATAATGAAATGAACATACTCTTCATACCAAACTTTTAAAATAAATTCCTTTTCCTTTTTGAAATAAACATGTTCTTAAATAATTGCTCTTGATACCAATAAAAATTTCAATTTGAAAACTTTATCAATAAAAGCAACATAATTGATACCAATCAATAAAAAAATTCTTGATACCAACTGGAAGATAATCAATAAAAACTTTTAATACCACTAATAAAAAATATCAATATGAAACAACAATAAAAAATATCAATATGAAACAACTTTGATATAAACTTATAAATAAACAATAAACATGTATATTAAACTCAAATACTTCTTCCCCTTTTTGTCAATCATCAATAAAGGGGTTAAAGAAACAATAAAATAATGGTCTCCCCCTTTTTGTCTTAAACAAAAAAAATATCAATAAGGGGTGAAATCAAAACAAAACATTATGATACCAATTGAAAAAAATATCAATTTCGTTCATCATGATATCAATTGAAAATAAAACATGCCAATTGAAGGTACATAAAATAAATGTTTTTAAATTTAAATATCAATTGTAAGTAAATAAATTATTTTGACGAATCCAATTAAAAATTTTGATACATATAGATAATCTTGATATCAATTGTAAAGATCAATACCAATTGAAAGTAAATTTTCATTATGAGCATATGATACCAAAAATAATAAATATCCTTTTTCAATCATTTTTTTCAATCATTTTTCAACATAAAGTGCAGGAGTAAAATATCAAAGGTAAACAAAACCAATTGAAAAGTGAAATATGAATTTTCTCCCCTTTATGAAATACCAAACAAAATGATGCATAAGCTTGTATAAAATATCAATTGAAACATAATCAATTGAAATATAATAGTCATTTAGAAACCAAGCTTAGCATAACCAAAATTCGTGCTCAAAGATATAGAGATATAGTAAGCACAAATAAAAAATATATATGTATGAAAATTTAATAGCAATCGAAATTGATACTATTTGAAGTTAAGCATGCATATATAAAAACATATATGAGTATACAAAAAGAATGTCAATAGTGATACCAATTGAAAAGATCTAATAATATCAATTAAAAAAATAATAAGATCAAGTGTATAACTCATACTTCCTACCACCCATTTCATGCATATGTTTAAAAGGATTTTCAATAATAAGCATACAAGGTATGGTCGCCCAACCAACCGCCCTTAAATGGGTAGCGTTTTTCAAAAATAAGTTTGAAAATATTTTAACACATTTGAAAACTCTGCCATATGAAGAATACGAACTAGTTTAATGAAAAACTTGTAAACTAGTACGAAATCTTTCAAGTAAGGAATAAAATAAAAATATATTTTTCATAAAACATGAAAATCACTAAACCAATGTCACTCAAAATCTATATAGCACATATAATACTCATGAAAACAAAATCATGAGAAAACATCAAGTGATATGAGTGCACAAGCTTTTGTGAAAGATAAGTCATGAAAATAGGCAATCAAGCTCAATAAGAAATTTCTTAAAACATGAAAATCATCAAAACAATTTAATCTTCAAGGCATATGTATGTTTTGTACAAACTAAAGAATACATACATATCCAAACGTAATGAGTCCACAAAAGTGTATGCATGAAGGCAAGTGGCTCAAGGATGTATATGTATAACAATTAGTTTGGACAAAATAGACATATACATGAAGATAAACATAAACATGAAAAACATGTACAAAATGGGAATACACGTCAAAAATGTTTGAATCACCAAAACTATAGTGGAAGGCCTCTGGGCCAACATATATAAACGCAAACTTAGACACATATATATTATTAACATCCTAATGCATTAATAATGCACATCACACAAATTACATAGAAAGTGGAAGAGAGAACTCACGGCAAGGGAAGAGATGGTTCTCGATGGCTGATGAACAGTGGAGATGAAAACCGCGAAGGGTGTCGACGGCTAGAGGATCTCGCCAGGATGGATGCAGGTGTGCTCGCGCTCGCCGACGGCCCCACACACACAAGCACACAACTATAAATCAAGGCTCTCGGCCATGGGGATGCACGGCCACAGGTTTACGACGAAACTTGACGGAGCATGTCGGAGGAGGAGGATGGCACCGGGGAGACCATGGCTACCGGAAGACATGGCGGAGCTCATCAACGGAGGAGGATATGTGTTGAGGAAAAGATTAGATTAGGATTTTTTTGATTAGGTTAGGAGATGATAATGAGGTATTTATAGGGAATTAAATAGGATCATGGTAGTGGGAGATAATTTTGTTAGTTAGGATTTGATTTAATAGTTCGGATTAAATTTTAGGGAGTTGGGTTGTTAAGATTAGAATTTTATTAGTTATGATTAGGATTTTGGTTTTAGGATGTAGATAAGATCTGGATTAGGTTGGGATTTGGATAGAGTTTGGGATTTGAGATTAGATAAGATAATTAGTTAGAATTTGATTTTAATAGATAAGATTATGGATTGGATTTGGATTTGAACTAATGGGATACAAGATAATAGGATTTTATTGTTAGGATTTAGACTTAGTTGTGATATGATTAGGATTATTGATGGGTTGTTCTGATATGATTGTAAATATGATTAGAATTAGATAGGATTTGCTTAGTTAGGATTTTATTTATTATTTAGGATTAGGATTTGATAGAGATTAGATTAGAATGGAGATAAGATTGGTTAAGATTTAGATTTAATTGTTAAGATTATATGGATAAGATTTGAGTTTTAGATTAGTTAGGATTATGAGAATTGGGTTGTGGGATAACAGATTCGGGACTAATGAGTACGGGTTTGGGTATAAGAAACCATAATAGTATCAACAACAACAATAACACTAATAAAAATAATAATAGTTAGTAATAACAATAACTAACAATAATATAATAATAACAATATTAATACTACTAATTAACAATAATCATAATATTAACAAGAACAACATTATTAATAATAATAACATTAATAATATTAAAAATAAATATTAATCATAATGGATAATAATAATGAAAATAACTACTAATAATAATAACTAAAAGAAATAATAATAATAAGTAGTAGAAATGTTAATGAATAATTACAATCCAAATAATTATTTAATAGTCCAAACTAATTTGTATTTTTTAATACTAATAAGTATAAACCAAGTTAACAAATAATTATAAAATAATCAGTAAAACAAAATAATACTTATAAAAAATACAGTCGTTTAAACTAGGGATATTACAAAAAGGCTCGAATCTTTCAACAAACAATTCACTTTAACTGTTCATCATCTTCGACCAGAATGCGTCTAAAGATAAAAAAGTTCTTAAGCTTTCTCAGAACCCATAAAGTTTCGAGCTTTTTTTCAATCTTTTCAAAGATTTCACCGTCGAGATGACTCCAAAACCCAAGCAAATCGTTGCTTCTTCGAGCGTTGCCGTTACGCCGACCACTGTGGGTGGTTCTTCCTCTCAGGAAGCTCCCATTTCTGGCAAGTTAAATGGCTTTTGCCATTAGAACATGAAGAGACATCGTCTCTTAACTTTTTTGGGTTTTGAAAATCAGATAAATAAAAGCGATTGCTTTTGATTGCTAGATGATTAACATAGCAACTAAAACTTTGAAATTTTCGTCAAGTAATTTGAAAAGGTTACTGTCAGATGTGTGATGTTAACTTGACAGAAGTTGAATTCGTGATCTGAACAAGTTTTATGAACTTGCTATCCTATTGATGAGAATAACTAATGGGGTTAAATCTACTGGGAATTTATGAAAATTTTTACCATCAGAGGTGTAATGTTAACGTGACGGGTTGGAATTTACAATTGGAAGCAAATTGAATTGTCAGAGGTGTGATATTAACTCAACAATGAGGTGAATGTTAGAGGTGTGATATTTATTTAGCATCTAGGAGATCTTGTTTTCATTGAGATAACTGAGAAAATCACTGTCATAGGTTTAGTGTTAACAGGACAGTGAGATGAATGCTAGGGGTGTGATATTAACTTAGCATTTCATGCCTCGATTTCAATGAGAAAGCTCAAGGAAAGATCATTATCATATGTGAATATTTAACTTAACAATGAAATGGATGTTAGAGGTGTGGTATTTAAATTTAGCATTAAATTTCTCGTTCTCAATAGGAAAATCGAGAGAATCACTATCATAAGTGTAATGTTAACTTGACAAGGATTCATATTGTGATATGAGCAATTTTGATCAGAGGTGTAGTGTTAACTTGACCAAGAATTTTTGCGATTTGAGCAATTTTATAGGCTCGTCATTCTATTTAAAGGGTTGACAAGTGAAATTTTTGTCAGTGGTGTATTTTTAACTTAACCGAGAGTTTTTACAATTTGAGCAGTTGTAAGATCCCCAGTTAGAAATACTGTATTTTCATTTTTCCTATTTGATTTTCTAATTTTGGGGTTGATTCGAGACTGAAATGGATCGACACACTAATTTATGTTCTGAATTAGCTTTCCATGTAGTTAAACTTTTTTATCCTCTTAATTTTTCAGAATTTCTGGAATTTTCTTAGCTTTTTCTGAGAATATTTTTTTGGCAAGGGTATTTCGGTCAACTAGGCTCTAATACGGGATTACTAGTTAAAACCCTCGTTTTTCTCTTCACCCTTATATACTCCAGCTGTCATATTCTTTTAACAGCACCTAGGGATGAGGGTTTGAAGAGGGGGGACTTGCCGACCGTCGAAGACGCTTCTTTATCGAATTTCAACGCGATCTCTTTCTCATCATCTTTCCCTTTTCGAAACTTCGCAAGGCAAGCATTTTTTTTTCTTTTCTACTGATTTGGATGGATCAGTGGATTTATTTTATTGTTTATGTTTTATTTTATAGAGCTTCAAAGGTATTGGATCAAAGTAACTGCAACTTTTTTTTTAAAACAAAATGTTAAGAATATATAAGCTTGTTATTTGGTTATTGTGTTCTTTCCCATTTTCCAAGCATTGTGGGTCATTTTTTTCATTCATGGGGAAAGTTTACACCATTGCCAGTGTGGTACTCTTGTTGGTTTTACTTGAATGATTATTTCGTGGTAGAACAGTGCCCATATATTTGGATTGCTTTGAAGCATGTTATATATGGTTTTAAGTGTTGCCACTTTTATCTTGACATTTTGATGTTATTTGTTAAATCTACGGAAATGCATGTTGCGGACATACAGCTTGTACTTTGATATACATCTGACAATGAGATTCAATTTTCAATTTGCATTGGATTCCTTAATCCTATTATTCTTGATTATTTGCTTAGTGGTAGAATTGAATGACTTCTCCAAATAATATGTGAACCAAACTAATTTTGTCCTCCAAATCATGTAACTTGCATGTGCGGCAAAACCTTCCTCCGAACCATTTTCGGGCTCTCTGCGGGATGCCGTTGATCGCCGTCGGCGAGCGCGTATGCACCCCACGCCCTTCGTGGCGAGTTGCTCTATCCAACGACACCCTCCGTGGCCCCGTACGCCTCCGTCGGAGCCTCCGTCGGCGTGCCGCAATGCACCTAGTTGTGTGAGTAATTTTCCCCTTTTCTAATTATTTCCCTTTTCATAAATTATATTGTGAGTTCTCTTTACATGCTTGGTGTGTTGTGTAAATATTTGCATGTTGGTGGGTGAATTATTGTGCATGCATGGATGTGAATTATTTAATATGTATAGATATTTATAGTTAATAATAGATATTTATTAATTTGGATTTTTATGCATGGTACATATATTTTCATGAATTCATTCCTTAAGCATTTATGTGTATAGTTTATTAATTAATGTATAGGTATATTTATTAATTTGGATGCATGCATGTGTTTATGTATAACCATGTATATGTATACATGATTTATATGCATGGGTTCCTATTTATTTGTGTAGATGGGTATGACATTTAATTAAGTGTATGTACTTATAATAATATGTGTTGGCATTTATTTAAGTATGCATGTATGTATGTATGTGTATGCTTGTATACGTGTATATGTACGTGTACGTGTATATGTTCGTATGCACGTGTGGGTGTTTAGCATGTATTTATAATTATTTTTATGTATTGGTTGCGTGTTACAGCATTTTGGATTTGTTTGGTGGGATCCGGACCAGCAGCCCAGGAAGGAGAGCAGCAGCACGACAGCGAGCGAGCGGCAGTTCCGGGCCCTTCCGGCGAGCGCGAGACCTCCAGCTTGCAGCCAGGCCTTCTCCAGCACCCTGGCTACCCCCCTATGCAGTCCAACAGCGAAGATCGGCACCACAGCGACTGTAACGGCGACTCGCCCGGCGATGACCAGATTCCCCAATGTGAGTGTCTCTCTCTCTTTCTCTCTCTTTATTTATTAAATGATCGCAAATATTATTTATATGTGATGTAAATTGTTGAGTAGATTTCTTATGTGACATGTTTATGTGTGGAGATCATCGAGCGTGGGGGTGAACGGTCATCTCCTGTTATTTTACATGTTGGGTGTATAGAGATATGATATGCATGACTATTGATACATGTTAGAACCCTCATGTTTGTCCTATGTATATCTAGAGTATTGTTGTAGACATATCAGGATGTAGCATGAGGGTATTTGAGATGGATATTGGTGGTAATGACTTGATCTAATAGAACTTAGATGCATGTATATGTTGTGATACCGAATATTGGATATCATGTTTAATCTTAATAAAAGTGTGAACACTTGAGGATTTGAGAATCAGATTAAATTGTTAGAGTGAGAGAGCTGAGATTGATTATAGTTATATGTTGGTACGCCAATTATTATATCAGATTTCTTATTGTGTATTGATACTAGATGATTATGGAACTATTGTAATCATTTCTTGATTGTATTGACTTTGGATTGACCTGGGACTTGTGCTATTCATATTGAATGGTGATCAGAGATTAGACAATAATATTATAAGTTGAGTATATGAGGACTATCAGATGATATGTTATTAATGCTAAGTATCAGAAGTAACTATTCTATGTTGCAGCTATTTGTGGACATGTAAGTTATGATTCTACTTTACTTAAAGATTAGAGTTCTTGATGATTAGATGGTACATGGACTATTTCAGAGTTGGACTGTGATTTGGACTGGACTTGAGGTATAGAGGACAGTTGACATATTTTATGTAGAGGACCTCTTGACTTGATATTCTCTCATTGATAATAACTTAGTTGATAATTCTTTCAGATATTGAGGTTGACTTGTTACGATGTTCTTTGAGGATGTCTCCTATTCAGATATGATTGGAGTATGCGTTTGACTTGTTGATCTTGAGGACATGCATAGTTATTGATTACACCTATTGATAGAGATTGAATTGTGACGATGGTAATCTAGTCGATATTAACGATCTATACCTTGGAGTTGATAACAGTTAGTAATTGATCTCAGATATTGGTGGTTATAGGACTAGAACATATTGGTGTTGAGTGAGAGGATTAATTACAGATTCATTGATATGGTAGTTTATCGTTTGGCTTACACTGATACGGACTGATACTTAACGATTTGCAAGGATAGTATTGGGAATATAGTTGATGGAATAATTAATGATATCTCTTTAGTGTGGATGGGTGAGATTATGATCAGCTTTAGTTAAGACTGATTATTGAGCAGTAGCTAGACTGTTACTGTTATTTTATCCATGTTATTGAAGTTACTGGGAAATGATTGTTTGACCGTAACCACGGTACAGTCCTATTGTTCATCGTATACACGGTTACTGTTACTGTTCACTGTTACTGATATTGTTTACCGTGTATACGATCACTGGTTGACTGTTACTGTACTGTTATTGTTACTGTCACCGTATCATCCCAGTATTCTAGAGAACATGGACATTAACAGATTTAACTGAATTGAATGAATAATAATGTAAATGGACAACTTACACTGGGATTGGGAAAATTGATGGAGGAGACAGCGTCTGTATTTTAGGTGGACCTAGGATACAGGTTGCGCAGCCGAGATACGGTTCCACTGCAGGGTTCCGGGGGATGACTGACATCCCATCTGTTTACTGTTCCACAGTGTTACTGTGAGTTTACTGTTCCACAGTGATACTGTGAGTACTGTTACTGTTACTGACTACCAGGCGGTAGGGCCTGGTTCAGCGCCAGGCATCTGGGCCGTGGTCCCGGGTATGTACGGGACCCACCTAAAGCATGGACAAAGTCTCTTCCACTGATTTCAATAACTTAGGACTCTGATTGACACGTGTAGTAGGCGTAGTATGGGATGCGCCTATTACAGGTGGCAATTGTTGTTCGCTGACATAATTACTAATAAACTGTTATTGTATTGTGACTGACCACAATCACCTGACTGTACATTTATATCACTGTGATAGACTTATAACTAGATTACACGCCTTGACATTGATTGCTTGTCTACTGTTGAGACAGTTGTCTTCTACCTTTATTCATGTTGTTACCATGTATTTTACTGTTCAGTTATTTATCTTATTATTTAGTTTCTTTTATCTACAGTTGCTCTTGTTACTATTTATGCACATGGTTTCCTCTGCACGAGCTGTTTCCCCTTTACACACACACTCATTATGGTCGCGTTCTGACGACCCTGGGTTTGCACGTCCAGCTATTGGACGATTGTTCTAATGTGCAGGTGTTCGACGAGACTGTATGCCTTGCGAGGAACTGGGCGCTCTTTCTTCTATTTCTGATATTTCACCTCTTTATATTCTGTCACTTCCTGATTCTGCATTTATTGCTTTCAACTGCCATGTTCTTGCCATCATTTATCTGCTATCCTTAGAATTGTCACTATATGTATTATTGCAGTGTTCATTGATCATTATGCTTCCGATTTATATCTTGTTCAGGTTACAATTTAGGCTTAGCGCGTATACGAGGGGTATTTTTCCTCGCGTATATGCATCGCCATAACGTCTCCGTATCTTTAGGATCGGGGCGTTACAGAGTGGTATCAGAGCCTAGGTTTTCGACTTGCGATCTTGAATTTTGACTCTTGTTTCGCAAGAGAGACCTAGTTCTTACCGGTAATTTGAATAAGTTATACTTACACTGCAATATACATATACTATCCTCCTGATAATATTGACTCCATTTGGAATTGATCGTCCTCCCTTTGGAATTCCATTCTTGATCTGTTGATATCCATGATTCCAACACTTCATTTAGGGTGATTTGGATGTCCATCTTGATTCCATCCTTCCTTCTTATTCATTCCTCCTGATTCTATCTCTTGAGATTGGTTACTCCTTGCTGAAGCTGGTAGCATGCATCAGAGTGCGCAGCGGAAGCGTGGTGGATTTATGATGTGCCGAGAAGCGACGTGGTGTTTGTTTGTCTTCTCCTTGATTTTTGGGATTCTTTTACCATCCCCTGCCTTATTTGAATTTCGGGGACGAAATTTTTATAAGGTGGGTAGAGTGTAAGATCCCCAGTTAGAAATACTGTATTTTCATTTTTTCTATTTGATTTTCTAATTTTGGGGTTGATTCGAGACTGAAATGGATCGACACACTAATTTATGTTCTGAATTAGCTTTCCATGTAGTTAAACTTTTTTATCCTCTTAATTTTTCAGAATTTCTGGAATTTTCTTAGATTTTTCTGAGAATATTTTTTTGGCAAGGGTATTTCGGTCAACTAGGCTCTAATACGGGATTACTAGTTAAAACCCTCGTTTTTCTCTTCACCCTTATATACTCCAGCCGTCATATTCTTTTAACAGCACCTAGGGATGAGGGTTGAAGAGGGGGGACTTGCCGACCGTCGAAGACGCTTCTTTATCGAATTTCAACGCGATCTCTTTCTCATCATCTTTCCCTTTTCGAAACTTCGCAAGGCAAGCATTTTTTTTCTTTTCTACTGATTTGGATGGATCAGTGGATTTATTTTATTGTTTATGTTTTATTTTATAGAGCTTCAAAGGTATTGGATCAAAGTAACTGCAACCTTTTTTTTTAAAACAAAATGTTAAGAATATATAAGCTTGTTATTTGGTTATTGTGTTCTTTCCCATTTTCCAAGCATTGTGGGTCATTTTTTTCATTCATGGGGAAAGTTTACACCATTTCCAGTGTGGTACTCTTGTTGGTTTTACTTGAATGATTATTTCGTGGTAGAACAGTGCCCATATATTTGGATTGCTTTGAAGCATGTTATATATGGTTTTAAGTGTTGCCACTTTTATCTTGACATTTTGATGTTATTTGTTAAATCTACGGAAATGCATGTTGCGGACATACAGCTTGTACTTTGATATACATCTGACAATGAGATTCAATTTTCAATTTGCATTGGATTCCTTAATCCTATTATTCTTGATTATTTGCTTAGTGGTAGAATTGAATGACTTCTCCAAATAATATGTGAACCAAACTAATTTTGTCCTCCAATCATGTAACTTGCATGTGCGGCAAAACCTTCCTCCGAACCATTTTCGGGCTCTCCGCGGGATGCAGTTGATCGCCGTCGGCGAGCGCGTATGCACCCCACGCCCTTCGTGGCGAGTTGCTCTATCAACGACACCCTCCGTGGCCCCGTACGCCTCCGTCGGAGCCTCCGTCGGCGTGCCGCAATGCACCTAGTTGTGTGAGTAATTTTCCCCTTTTCTAATTATTTCCCTTTTCATAAATTATATTGTGAGTACTCTTTACATGCTTGGTGTGTTGTGTAAATATTTGCATGTTGGTGGGTGAATTATTGTGCATGCATGGATGTGAATTATTTAATATGTATAGATATTTATAGTTAATAATAGATATTTATTAATTTGGATTTTTATGCATGGTACATATATTTGCATGAATTATGTGTATAGTTTATTAATTAATGTATAGGTATATTTATTAATTTGGATGCATGCATGTGTTTATGTATAACCATGTATATGTATGCATGATTTATATGCATGGGTTCCTATTTATTTGTGTAGATGGGTATGCCATTTAATTAAGTGTATGTACTTATAATAATATGTGTTGGCATTTATTTAAGTATGCATGTATGTATGTATGTGTATGCTTGTATACGTGTATATGTACGTGTACGTGTATATGTTCGTATGCACGTGTGGGTGTTTAGCATGTATTTATAATTATTTTTATGTATTGGTTGCGTGTTACAGCATTTTGGATTTATTTGGTGGGATCCGGACCAGCAGCCCAGGAAGGAGAGCAGCAGCACGACAGCGAACGAGCGGCAGTTCCGGGCCCTTCCGGCGAGCGCGAGACCTCCAGCTTGCAGCCAGGCCTTCTCCAGCACCCTGGCTACCCCCCTATGCAGTCCAACAGCGAAGATCGGCACCACAGCGACTGTAACGGCGACTCGCCCGGCGATGACCA
Organism: Agave tequilana; assembly: GCA_038442645.1. NCBI lineage: Eukaryota > Viridiplantae > Streptophyta > Magnoliopsida > Asparagales > Asparagaceae > Agave > Agave tequilana. The sequence continues at coordinate 71,370 of JAVJIF010020497.1, forward strand.
GATTCCCCAATGTGAGTGTCTCTCTCTCTTTCTCTCTCTTTATTTATTAAATGATCGCAAATATTATTTTATATGTGATGTAAATTGTTGAGTAGATTTCTTATGTGACATGTTTATGTGTGGAGATCATCGAGCGTGGGGGTGAACGGTCATCTCCTGTTATTTTACATGTTGGGTGTATAGAGATATGATATGCATGACTATTGATACATGTTAGAACCCTCATGTTTGTCCTATGTATATTTAGAGTATTGTTGTAGACATATCAGGATGTAGCATGAGGGTATTTGAGATGGATATTGGTGGTAATGACTTGATCTAATAGAACTTAGATGCATGTATATGTTGTGATACCGAATATTGGGATATCATGTTTAATCTTAATAAAAGTGTGAACACTTGAGGATTTGGGAATCAGATTAAATTGTTAGAGTGAGAGAGCTGAGATTGATTATAGTTATATGTTGGTACGCCAATTATTATATCAGATTTCTTATTGTGTATTGATACTAGATGATTATGGAACTATTGTAATCATTTCTTGATTGTATTGACTTTGGATTGACCTGGGACTTGTGCTATTCATATTGAATGGTGATCAGAGATTAGACAATAATATTATAAGTTGAGTATATGAGGACTATCAGATGATATGTTATTAATGCTAAGTATCAGAAGTAACTATTCTATGTTGCAGCTATTTGAGGACATGTAAGTTATGATTCTACTTTACTTAAAGATTAGAGTTCTTGATGATTAGATGGTACATGGACTATTTCAGAGTTGGACTGTGATTTGGACTGGACTTGAGGTATAGAGGACAGTTGACATATTTTATGTAGAGGACCTCTTGACTTGATATTCTCTCATTGATAATAACTTAGTTGATAATTCTTTCAGATATTGAGGTTGACTTGTTACGATGTTCTTTGAGGATGTCTCCTATTCAGATATGATTGGAGTATGCGTTTGACTTGTTGATCTTGAGGACATGCATAGTTATTGATTACACCTATTGATAGAGATTGAATTGTGACGATGGTAATCTAGTCGATATTAACGATCTATACCTTGGAGTTGATAACAGTTAGTAATTGATCTCAGATATTGGTGGTTATAGGACTAGAACATATTGGTGTTGAGTGAGAGGATTAATTACAGATTCATTGATATGGTAGTTTATCGTTTGGCTTACACTGATACGGACTGATACTTAACGATTTGCAAGGATAGTATTGGGAATATAGTTGATGGAATAATTAATGATATCTCTTTAGTGTGGATGGGTGAGATTATGATCAGCTTTAGTTAAGACTGATTATTGAGCAGTAGCTAGACTGTTACTGTTATTTTATCCATGTTATTGAAGTTACTGGGAAATGATTGTTTGACCGTAACCACGGTACAGTCCTATTGTTCATCGTATACACGGTTACTGTTACTGTTCACTGTTACTGATATTGTTACCGTGTATACGATCACTGGTTGACTGTTACTGTACTGTTATTGTTACTGTCACCGTATCATCCCAGTATTCTAGAGAACATGGACATTAACAGATTTAACTGAATTGAATGAATAATAATGTAAATGGACAAATTACACTGGGATTGGGAAAATTGATGGAGGAGACAGCGTCTGTATTTTAGGTGGACCTAGGATACAGGTTGCGCAGCCGAGATACGGTTCCACTGCAGGGTTCCGGGGGATGACTGACATCCCATCTGTTTACTGTTCCACAGTGTTACTGTGAGTTTACTGTTCCACAGTGATACTGTGAGTACTGTTACTGTTACTGACTACCTGGCGGTAGGGCCTGGTTCAGCGCCAGGCATCTGGGCCGTGGTCCCGGGTATGTACGGGACCCACCTAAAGCATGGACAAAGTCTCTTCCACTGATTTCAATAACTTAGGACTCTGATTGACACGTGTAGTAGGCGTAGTATGGGATGCGCCTATTACAGGTGGCAATTGTTGTTCGCTGACATAATTACTAATAAACTGTTATTGTATTGTGACTGACCACAATCACCTGACTGTACATTTATATCACTGTGATAGACTTATAACTAGATTACACGCTTGACATTGATTGCTTGTCTACTGTTGAGACAGTTGTCTTCTACCTTTATTCATGTTGTTACCATGTATTTTACTGTTCAGTTATTTATCTTATTATTTAGTTTCTTTTATCTACAGTTGCTCTTATTACTATTTATGCACATGGTTTCTTCTGCACGAGCTGTTTCCCCTTTACACACACACTCATTATGGTCGCGTTCTGACGACCCTGGGTTTGCACGTCCGCTATTGGACGATTGTTCTAATGTGCAGGTGTTCGACGAGACTGTATGCCTTGCGAGGAACTGGGCGCTCTTTCTTCTATTTCTGGTATTTCACCTCTTTATATTCTGTCACTTCCTGATTCTGCATTTATTGCTTTCAACTGCCATGTTCTTGCCATCATTTATCTGCTATCCTTAGAATTGTCACTATATGTATTATTGCAGTGTTCATTGATCATTATGCTTCCGATTTATATCTTGTTCAGGTTACAATTTAGGCTTAGCGCGTATACGGGGTATTTTTCCTCGGTATATGCGTCGCCATAACGTCTCCGTATCTTTAGGATCGGGGCGTTACAGCAGTTATGTGAACTCATCATTCTATTAAAGAGAATTGACAAGTGAAATTTTTATCCGCTGGAGAGATTGTGAGAGCCATTGTTAAAGGTATAATGTTAACTTGACAGCATGGTATGCCGGAGGTATAATGTTAACTTGATATATTTATTTGTGATTATTTCGCTGGGGAAACAATTTAACTTTTTGTATTTTTACCATTCCACGGATAAGAATTGGCAAGGAATTTTGGAGGGAAAGGTGGGATCAGGTCCCTTAAGATTTTTAGTAACCCTCAGTTATCAACGGATTTGGTATACCTTTACCAACTACCGTTTGAGTTGGGCTAGTCATGCTATTCCCCTCAGTATAATGAGTTATTGAGGATTTTCCGTTGGGCTTAAACGCTAACAGTTTCCTCTATCCTTTAGCCATCAGAGGCGTTGGATGTGCGTAGATATACTAGAGAAGAGTGACAAGACTAAAACTTGACATTTTGCTTTTCTCATTTCTTCAATATTTACACCATGCATTATGTTCAGTCAGCTTGGCATCGATCGACCGCGAAGTGAACCGTTGAAGGAGAAGCTCTTCTTTGGCGCTCTTCTCAAACATCACATATCTCAACCTTAATTTATCTGATTGATCAGGGAGAAGCTTTGATCATAGTATAGTATTAACCTGATCAAGAGAAAAGTGACAAAGTTAAAACTGAAGTTTCTAATTTTGTCTCTTCAATATTAACATCATGCATCGTGATGTCAACAATGTTCGGTCGGTTGGGCATCGATCGATCGTGATACGATATGTTGAAGGAAGAAGCTCCACTTTAACACTCTTCCAAACATCTTGGATCTCGAAGTCTAATCCATCTGATTGATCAGGGTGAAGTTTCAATCAAAGTTGTAATGTTAACCTGATCATGAGAGAGTGACAAGACTAAAACTAAAGTTTCTAACTTGTTTCTTCAATATTAACATCATACATCGCGATGTCAACAATGTTTGTCGGTTCGACATCGATCGACTGTTATGCGATCCATTGAAGGAAGAAGCTTTTTTTTAGCGTTCTTTCAAGTATCTTGAATCTCAACCCTAATTTATCTGATTGATCAGGGCGAGGATTTGATCAGAGGTGTACTGTTAACTTGATCATTAGAAGAGTCTTGTTAAGGATAGCACTTCTTCAAGAATCTGTCATTAATCGGCATCATGAGCGTATCACCGTCCGGAGTTATAAGGCGGTATGCTCCATTTGAGTAGTCTGACTCTACTACAAATGGTACTTTCCATTTGGGTTGAAATCTTCCTTTTATCTTGTGTGTGATAACTATGGGTGTTCTAACAGTTAAGACATGGTCGCCTTTCTGGAAAATCCGTTCTCTGACTTCTATTGGAAGCTCTGGAAATTCAACCTTGATAGAGTTCGATTTGCTATTACACTTGTAGACATTTGTCATCTAAACCTTCTAACTCTTGGAGACGCAGTCGGTGCTTCTCCTTGCTGCCATCCTGGTTGTCAAGGCAATTCGCAATGATGGGATTTGTATCTCCAGTGGGAGTACAGTTTCACATCCGTACACCAAGGAAAACGTTGTGGCTTTGTCGAGGTTCTCACCATTGTGCGATAAGCCCACAAATATTCACTTAATTTGTTGTCCCAGTCGCTTTGACTTTTTGAGACAAATTTCTTGAGAAGCATTCAATATCTTGTTAAAAGCTTCTGCAAGGCCAATAGCAGCTGGATAATATGTCGTTGATGACACACTTTGGATTCTGAATTAATACAGAATTTTTGAAATGATGGCTGATGAATTGGTGTCCATTATCGTGAACGATTCATCGGGGGTACACCGTGAAATACACTTAGAGGGAGGATGAATAGGCGTACTAGCTAATCTAAAAACAAATGATGTGGAATTAAAACTCAATTGCAACATATTATGTATAACCAAGAGACGTAGCCGAATTTCTCATGAAGGGCTTGGATTATCTCCTCGAGATTTCTCTAAATTAAGAGTTGAGGTGCTATATGGAGCTCTCTTGGTTCAACACAAGTATGAGCACACACAACTATATCTAGCATAAGAATATGTGAAAATAAAGCGATGCAAGATATAAGAGAGATAGAGTTTAGAGATAATGGATCAAACGCAAACAACAAGATATGTTTCGAGGTTCAATCCACTGCTCTACGTCTCCGCCTTCACACAGAAGGATTTTCACTATGTCCAAACAGGACCTTCACAAAGGGACCTCCACCGAGGAATTACAACTCTACACTAGGAGTATATTACTCCTCTTTCAAACACAATCACCTCTAACAAGAGGGATAGCACAAAGCCAAGCCACAATCACCTCTACACAAGAGGGATAAACACAAAGCAAAGCAAAAAAAGATTACAACTTGGTAATCCAATGATAACAAACAACACTTGGTGATCACAATAGACCAAAAAAAAATTTCTCACAAAAAAAAGATCCTATAAATAGGATTAGATATGATAGCTCAAGTGTGAGAAAATAAAG
>JAVJIF010020498.1:0-58998 GCA_038442645.1 Agave tequilana
TTTATAAAAACTCATCTAAATCTTGTGTGTGAGTGTATATGACTTGAGCAATCCACAAACTAATCTATCCTTTATATTTTATCTAAAAATAAAAATCTTACTAAAAAAAACAAACCTAGACATAAGTCTTCTCTTGAAGGTCTTCATTTGGAAGTCTTCTTCTCCTTCATGACTTGTTGGAGAGGATCACACGCCTTACGAGGAGCTGGAATTCTCTTACTTGATCATCGTCTCTCGGTATTCTCTTGCTTCTCTTTATTCCTATTATTTTCATGATTCAGTGCATTGAATTCAGTGCTTGTTCTATTCCTTTATTCTAATGCTATCTTGTGTTAGAAATTTATATGTCATATTGCAGTGATGTAGTGATGATATAGCTTGCTCAAATATTTAGACTAGTGTGTATTCGTGGGTATTCTCCTCGCGTATATACATTGCCGACTTTTATCGCGACCTCATTTTCACGTATTCTGAGAAGCGGGACTTGACAGGGTTTTCTTGATATCAGAGCCAGGCTTTCAACTTGCGATCTTAACTTTTAACTTTGATGTTCGCAAGAAGGGACCTAGTTCTTACTGGTAACACCGAAGCAAGTTATATTTATAATACAATGCATATAATATTCACAATATGATACTGACTCCACTTGAAAATTGATCATCCTTTCCTTGAAAATCCATCTCTTTGATCTTTGGATGTTCCTAATTCAAGCTCTTTCTGATAGATGATCTGAATTTTCATCTTGATTATCATCCTTCTTCTCAATTCTAATTCCCGAATTTTGTCTCATAGGTTGGTTACTCTTTATTGAAGCTAGTAGTAGAAGTCAGAGTAGCGTAGTGGAAGCATAGTGGATCCATGATGCGCTGAGAAGTGACGTGGAGGCTTGATATCTCCTTCCTTGATTTTGACTCTTTTAGCATTCCCTACTTTATTGAAATTTCGAGGACAAAATTTTTGTAAGCGGGTAGAATATAATATTCCTAGTTAATAATACTGTATTTTTATTTTTCTAAGTATATATAAATTTGCTATACTTTTATTTTATTAACTTGATTTATGACTTATTGTTATTATTAATGCACAAATTATTTGAGAGATTAAATAGTAATTTGGCCTTATATATCTATTGTCATTATACTTATTAATTATTATTATTATTGTATTATTATTATGATTATTATTCATATTAATTTTGTTGTTAATTATTATTGTTATTGATAAGTACTATTATATATTAATATTAGTATTATTAGCATAATTATTTTTATTACTAAGATTACTATTATTATACTACTATTATTAGTGTTGATATATATTGTTTTGTTAACTATTATTATTATTACTATTATTTATTATTATTACTATTATTTATTATTTTTATAGTTATTAGTAGTAGTGGTAGTTGTTATTTATTATTGTTATTATTATTATATTACTTATCATTAGTAATATTGTTAATTTTTATTATTAATTATCATTAATATTATTGGTTGTTTTAGCCAATTATTCTCAAGCCTATACCCATAAGCCCACCACCCCATTATAAAAATCACAACCCAGTACCTATATCAAACCCAAACATAAAATCCTATAACCCCTATATATAATCTCTTAATCCTAAATCTAATCCCCCCCTAATGCACAGCCGACCACCCCCCACCATCATCATCCTACTCTTCCCCCTACTTTCCATCTCGCACGTACGGCTAACCCCACCGTCCTTGGCCTGCACATCGTGCCACCAAGTTCGTATCACCTGCATCATCTTTCCCTCCCCCTCTATTGATCCCCTTGTACTCCACCTTCACCCCTCTCCTCCATGATCGAGCCCTCTACCTTCATGGCCGTGAGACCCCCACCCCCCCCGCACATCCGGATCCTCCTCCTCGTCGGTGAGCCTCATGTATCCACCATGCTGAGACCCCCTGCGCCCTTCTGCTATCTCCGCAGGCCACGAGACCCCCACCATCTCCACCCGCATCTCCCCATGACCACCAACTTTTTTTGGCGAACCTGAGCACCACCAGATCTCCACGGCGTCCCTGGCAACCCTTTGGAGCTGTTGGTCTCCTCTGTGGCTTCTGCGATCACCGTGCGCCCGCCGGAGTCCTCTCTTGGTCGTGCTTCTCCTTCTCTCTCCTCCCATGGGTACTCTCTCTCCCCCCCTCTCTCTCTGTATAATGTGTATAATGTTAGAGTGTGTGTTTATGTGAATGGGTGTGTGTTGTGTGTTAAAGTATGTATATGCGTACGTGTGTGATATGTGTGTGTGTATTTAAGTGTGTGTGTATGTTTATGTATCTGTGTGTGTATTTGTGTGCAGGTGTAAATGTGTATGCATGTGTAGCGTATATGTATATGTCTATTAGATTAGTGTATACATATGTGTATATTGTATATTTGTGTGCACATAGGTATTGCAGAGATAGATTTTAGGCCTGTTTTTTATTCTTTTTAGTGTAGGTTTTTATTTATTTTTATGTAATTTTTTATTTCTTTATAAGCATAGGTTAGACTGAGATTCATGTAAGTAAGAGAGAGACTTATGTTGAGAGTGACACCGATGTAATCTCCTCCTTTCTTTCATCGTTTCTACAAGTAATCAAAGGTAACATCTTCATGCTTTTCTTATTTATATGTTCTCTTTTGGTTTTGATGAATGTCCAAGTGAACCTAGAAGCATCAATATAGCCATGTTTGTGTGAGTGCCACTGATATTTCATGATGATGTTCTCCTCCTCAAGATTCTATATTATTTCATTCTTTTTCGTCTTGATGATGTAGTGCGAATGGAACTGAGCTCGATTATGGTTATGATTATGCGTTGATTACCTCTGAAGCAAGATAAAATATGCAAGGGTTCCAGGTAACTCATCGACCAGAGGACGTAAGTATTTCTTCTAGCTGTTCTTTCTTTTCTTTTAATTCTTTAGTTTAGATCACCAACACCATCAACACCCAACTCTTTACATTTCTTTGTAAATATTCATTTTCTATTTTCTCCGCCTTCTCAATTACCACTTTCTTTTAACTAACTTTAACTTATTTTTCCTTTTCTTTTAAAGAACTAAAAGATGATCTTTAATCATTGAATGTAACTTAAAAGAGAACTCGCTAAAAAAGCTTCCATCGCTAGTCCCTCCTTGTGGATCACGACCCGCCTAGCCACTTGTTATAGCGGTAGAATTGAGTACTTGCACTCTTTATTCTAAAATTTTAAAATTCTGTATTTTTGTGTGTAGATAAAAAACTCAATCAAATTTTTAGCGCCGTTGCCGGGGAGAGACGGTAAGTTATTCTCTTTTTAGATTACATATTTGGTTAACTTTCTTCTTTGTTCTTGATATACAGGTTATAACAACAAGGAAATTTTTGCTGCAGTGGACATTTAAGTGGCCTGGACTCTGCTCTAGAAAGCAGAGCCCAGAAGCCCTCAGATTTGCTACATTCCAGTGGCAATCTGAGTGAGCTACTAACCTGTATTTTTGCAGGTTGGCCGAATTACAAAGCTAAAATTCTGTAGCTATTTATTTTCTTGTTATCTCACTGTACATACTTTCTAACCTCAACAGTAAAATGATGTTTGTTAAATGCTAAAAAACGGTTTAGACTTTGCATTTAGGCACGTGTCTAATTTGTTTACATTTTAATTATTGTTAAAGAGTGCTGGAGCAAAAGGTACGTATGCATAGCATATAGTTTAGGAAACATTTTGAGTGATTATTTGATTGTTGAATGTTACTTTTCTATATCCTGCATACTTTGTACAATCAATCTTAAGGGCTTGTCCTATAAACAAGATAAGGTGGGGAAGTCGTTACCCTCTCTCAGCCCACAAACAATCTCTCACTCACTAACCCAAGCCTAACCTAAAACTGAGTAGACGTTGGCCCTAGGGATATCTCGGGCTCAATAGGAGACTGACCTAAGGGGAAAGTTGATTAGAATTTGACTCTTGCCAAATTGGTGTCAAAAATTAGAGATTGAGGGGCGAAACCCCGAAGGTTGGTGGTTGGGCATAACTAGGCCCGTTGCTTAGGCACAGATACCTCCCACTGATCTTGCTCCTACCTGGCCAATTAACTTGTGGTCAGATTCGGCAATATACCCCTGTGGACAGTCTAACCAGTTAGGAGTCGTCTAGGTCTAAGGTTTACCCTAACTTAGATTAGATTTTTTTCTTTTTGTTTATTATTTGTTTCTTTCTCCTTATTTGATTTTGATAATTCTTGTGTGATATGGCTTATAACAACAAATTTCTAATTTTAATGGTAATTCATATTTCACTCCATTTGACTCGGATAATTCCAACAGATTTTTTACAATATGAACCAACCAAATACACGGCGTTGAACTTATCCGAATCAATACAACCCAGGCCCCCAATCTTATGACCATAATTTCTAAAATAATTTCAACTCTTCACAGAGTCAATGGGGATTCACCTCTCCTGAGTCAAATTTTCAACCAACTTGTCCTCCTTATCCACCTTGTCCATAATTTTCACAATATTCCTTCCCCGATTTTGTTTCCTATACTCTTTTTCTAGACCAACCCATTGAAGAAAAATCCGAGCTAGAAAAGAGTATAGAAGCCATGCGGGAGGCCGAATGAAAATTTCAGGCCTCCTCAATTCCACAATATTTTTAAGATTCATACTCAGTTCCACCAGTTCAAAATAGAAAACCATCAATCCTGAATATGAGTATGGGAGTCCAAGTAATAATCATAAAATCTAATGGACTCACGATTTCACCACAAATTTTAAAATAAAACTTCATCTTTTCAAGTCCAATCGCAACAAAACGATGAACCAATCGACTATGAAAAGCTGCTTGAAGACATGACTCAGGCTCAAATCACTTATAATCATGACATAGATATAATGGTCAAAATCTCCATTCTCACCCTTTGACCATTCCTGATATCGCTAACCATTCTATTAGAGCCAAAGAATCATGTTGTTTTGGAGATTCCATTTCAGTACACCCATTTGATCTTACCCAACTCCAAATTTTGAAAACCATATGACATTTTGGCAAGTTATCCCTTTCCTAAAATTGAACTTGAGAATGAATATGATCCTGAACCTCAACTTGGTAATTCATTCTACTTCCTCATTCATTAATGACTCCGGTCTTCACCTGATTTCAATCCTTCTCCAGAGTCCACATGGATCCTGTGCCTATCCATCGAGAAATTGAATCTCCAATCTTTTATGATCATCATATTGAACTTGACCAATTTCATACTTTTGAAAGTCCTATTGACAAATTAGCAAGTTCTCATTTTTATGAAATTGAACTCAATTAGGAATGTGACCTTGAGTCTCAAATTTGTGATCCAGTTCAATTTTCTAAATCAATATTGACTCCTGTTTTCCTACCTAATTTGAACAATACTTTAGAGTCAGTTTTGATTCCCATACCTGTCATTCTTGAACTTGAATCACCAATCTTAGAAAGTCACATTCCATTGTGGGGAAATGAATGTGGACTTGAGTTTCAACTCCTTGATTTGGACCACTTCCTAAACAAATTTTGACTCTTGAACTTTTACTTGACTTTAGTCATTTTCCTGAATCAATTGTAGTTCATGCCCTTCCTGATTCCAGATCAATCATTCATCTTTTCATATTCCATTTCGGGACAAAGGTGTTGATAATAATAACTCTGAAATTAGTTTGAAAATTTGAAAATTAGATGGGGTAAAGTTCTTAATAAAAATCATTCATATATACATCATTTTAGTGGTTATATTAGAGAGGTTTCTGGTGGGTTCATCTGAACTCCACGCAAATTAGATTGGGCTGTATTTCGTGGACCAATCAGACCATCACCGGAACCACCACCATAAGATAATATTTTCTTCACTTTCTTCTTTTTCATGCATCTATGCATTAATTCATACATCGAGGACAATGCATGAGATAGGTGTGGGGAACGGTTCTAACATAACTTAGTTTTCATTTCTTTTAAATTTTTTTTAATATTTTCTTTACTTTTTAAAAAACTTTTTGAAAATAGAAACAATATTTTAACATATTTTTGTAAGAAATTAAGTTAATTTTAAGGAATAGGAGAATCATAATTAGGATTTCTTATACTTGGTCAAAATAAAATTATTTGTTTGATTTTCAAGGTTAGGAAAAAATTTGGAAAAGTAATTTAGTCTTTATTTTTACCTTGATGATATATGCATGCTTTATACACTTACACACTTAGGGTTCAAAATTAAAGATTCTTATGCCTTATTTAAAAAAAAATGAAAAAAAGAAATATATATATATAAATCCTCTAATTAAGCTGGGTATTTGTGCCTCATAAAGCATAAATATTTACTCCTAAAAGTGGTTCATATAATAAAATTCTTAGTTTTGTGGCCTTGTTTGCTCGAGTCCTTAAGTCATTAGGGTGTTTTCTCACCTGGTGCCCTAAGACCGTTTAGTTTGGGAGTCACCGATTAAAGGCTCGTTACATGGGCGGATAAGAACGCCTAATAGAATAAGGAATAATATCACCAAAAATTGAAAAAAAGAAAAAAAAGAAAAATAATATTAAATAAATAAGGCATAAAAGTTAGAGTTAAAGAACCGTTAGTGAAAATTTCACGGTCACAAAGGTGCATATGACTTAGGGTAAAATAATAGATTAGATAAGAAATACAGTTTGACTCCGTGCCTTGGTTGATAATAAGTTTTTGAATTAAGACTAAGCTTAAGAATGAAAAATTCGATTTTCCTATAACTTATAGATCACTTAATTCATACAATAATACTTCAAATATTCTTCTCTTTCAAAATGTATTTTCAAAATACTAACACTTTGTTTCCCTTTCTTTATGGAATTTGTGGGTGTAATCTACTGAAAATCCTCACGAGACAAACTCGTCCTCTAGGGAGAACCTAAATGTTTAACGGCTTGTTGAGCATGCTCTGTGCAATCCGTGACCCGAGAAAGTGGTCTAATAATTTTTAGTTTAGTTTTTGTTGTTTTGCTTGAGGATGAGCAAAAGATAGGTGCGGGGGTGTGATTTCACACATTTATTGCATTATTCTTTATTACATTTTCACATTTATTATGTAATAAATTTGCTAAATTCCTTGTCTTAAATTTCTATTTGCAGAAGACAATCATGGGGAGAAAGAGGATAAAATCAAATAAATATCAGTAAATTCAGATTAACTAGATCTATTTAGTTGAAGGAGGATGATCCCAAATTCAGTTGGTTAAATTAAGTTTTTGGTGAATCAAGTGGTTAAAGCTAAAGATCAACTGAGGATAATGTCAAATATAGAGTCTAAATCCAAAGGGATAAATGGATAGAGAGAAGATCAACAGATGAGATGAAGCAATTTTGACTTGGATTCTGACTGGATACATTTTAGTATTTGAATCATAACTTTCGCTGCCAAAACGCAAATTTAATGATTCAAGATGATCCAGAAAGAAGACATAAAGGGTTACAACTCTTAAGTTGATAACAATTTCTAATTCTGTCATTTGATAAGTTGTATTCAGCAATCCATACACCAACAAGCTGCAGATCAGAACTGAATATCCACATCAAATCAAGTTTGGAGATAAGGGAAGAATTCAAATTCAGAAATAGTTAGCTCCCCTTATCTTTAGACTCATTTTCTTATCCATTTCTATCCTATAAATACCCCACACATCAGAGGCAGAAGAACGACCAAGCAGATATAGATTTCAGGCCAGTTTTTCATTCCTTTTAGTGTAGGTTTTTATTTTCTTTTATGTAATTTTTTTTATTTCTTTGTAAGCATAGGTTAGACTGAGATTCATGTAAGTAAGAGAGAGAGAGACTTATGTTGGGAGTGACACTGATGTAACCTCCTCCTATCTTTCATCGTTTCTACAAGTAATCAAAGGTAACATCTTCATGCTTTTCTTGTTTATATGTTCTTCTTCTATTTCTACTTTTCCTCTTTTGGTTTGATGAATGTCTAAGTGAACCTAGAAGCATCAATATAGCCATGTTTGTATGAGTGCTATCGATATTTCATGATGATATTCTCCTCCTCAAGATTCTATATTATTTCATTCTTGTTCGTCTTGATAATGTAATGCGAATGGGGACTGAGCTCGATCTTATAGGTTATGCGTTGATCGCCTCTGAAGAAAGGTAAAACATGCAAGGGTTCTAGGTAAGTCATCAACTAGAGGAGGTAAGTATTTTTTTTATCTTTTCTTTCTTTTCTTTTAATTCTTTAGTTTAGATCACTAACACCATCAACACCCAACTCTTTTATCACTCTTTTCAATTTCTTTGTAAATATCCATTTTCTATTTTATCCACCTTCTCAACCTACCACTTTCTTTTTAACTTAATTTTAACTTATTTTTCCTTTTCTTTTAAAGAACTAAAAGAAGATCTTTAACCATTGAATGTAAAAACTTGCTAAAAAAGCTTCCATTGTTAGTCCCTCCTTGCGGATCATGACCCGCATAGCCACTTCCTATAGCGATAGAATTAAGTACTTGCACTCTTTATTCTTAAGTTCAAAAATTCTGTATTTTTGTGTGCAGGTAAAAACTCAATCAACACGTATGATAGGCGTAATATGGGATGCGTCTATTAGATGTGGCAATTGGTGTTTGCTGACATAATTGATAACAAAACTAAAATCCTACATTGATATTATAGACTGAACATATATATATATATATATATATATATATATATATATATATATATATATATATATATATATATATATGTATGTATGTATGTATGTATGTATGTATGTATGTATGTGTACATACACATACATACATACATACATACATATACACATACATACATACACATACATACATACATACATACATACACACACACACACACACACACACACATATATACACTTACATGTCATAATAGAAATCTGATTGAACACTTGACCCTAGCATGACTTATCCTATCCACACCTGATATATATACAACCTGTGATACTGACTGGATTGGACATTTGATTTCTTTACTGTTTGACTTATTATTTTCTATTTATGTCATTTCTTATTTCTGTCATATTTCAGTACAGTTATCTTTTATACACACTGTTATATGCACGAGCACTTCCCTTTTCTTATACACTCATTAGGTCACTTCCTGACGACTCTGGATTCGTACGTCCAGATACTGAATGTTTCATGTTATTGATTAGGTGATCGATGAGACTGGACATGTTACAAGGAACTAGAGTTTCTTTCTACCTATTCTGGTATTACTGTCTTCTTTTTCATTCCTGTTGATTTTGTAGTTTTCCTGATTCTCTATACATTGCTATCAGTCGTTATTCCTTTTGTATTTATGTGATATCATGTGTGGGCATTCACATGTAGTATTGCAGTGATATTGTTAGACTTTGTATAGCTTACTCAGGTTACTTTGGCTTAGCGTATATGCGTGGGGTATTTTTCTCACGTATATACATCGCCAACTCTAGTCGCCTCTGCACTCCAGCATATTTTGGGAAGCGGGGCATGACAGAAACGCTCGCTCCTTGACACCATTGGGGATAGGAAGGCCCCTCCAGGCAATGTCCTTCCCAATTGAAGGGATGCTAAGTGTAAAACCAGTATCTATTAAAATTATGCAAACTCTCTTATTTTCACGTTCAATATCTTCTTGAGGTATGACATGCATACTCAAACAGTCCCCATGCCTATCCCTCGAGGAACCCCCGTGAAAGATGGAGGCTCGTCACAATAACTGCTCAGAGTCAGCCTAAACATGTGTTCACCTTGAGGCAACTCGAGTGAGTCAACAGCCTATATCGAGTCCTATCCTAACAGCTACAAGGGAAAAATAGCCCCGCGGTAATCCCTCGGGGAGCCTCCTGAAAGATGGAGGCTCACCCACAATGACTACTCGGAGTCAGCCTAGTCTGGTGTTTACCTCGGAGAGATTTCTGAAAGCTGGAGGCTCACCCACAATGACTGTTCAGAGTCAGCCTAGACATGTATTCACTTTAACGCCCACTCGAATGAGTCAACAACCTATATCGGGTCCTACCTGACAGCTACAAGGGAAAATAGCCCTGTGGCTTTCCCTTGGGGAGTCCCCTGAAAGATGGAGGCTCTCCCACAATGACTGCTCAGAGTCAGCCTAAATAGGTATTCACCTTGACGGACATTCGAGTGAGTCAGCAACTTATATCGGGTCCTACCCTAACGGCTACAATGGAAAAATAGTATCCGCAGTGATTGAAGTTATTACCTGCACAAAAAATACAGAATTTTAGAATTTAAGAATAGAATGTGCTAGGTCCTCAACGCTACCATGCAACCTATGGCTAACGGGTCATGATCCACAGGGAGAAACAACGATGGAAGTGTTGTGTAAGTCTTCTTTCTAAGTTACTACACTAGTTAACGATTTTTTTGTTTAAAAGAAAAGAAAAGAAAACATTAAACTAAATTAGAAGAAAAGTAGAAGGTAGAAGAGGAAGATGGTATTGGTGTTTTGATTACTAAGTTAAAAAGAAAGAAAATAAACAAAGAAGAAAGAACATACTTTATAGTAATTAAAGGAAAGCAAGCGAGCAATTAAGTTGAGTAACGATGAAGAGAATTAGGATAGTTCCATTGGCTGTCCCTCTTAATATAACTATCTTTAAAGAAGATTATATCTATTGTCACTCTAAATATAATTCTTTCTCTCTTTTCTGTCATGAAACTCTCCCTAATCCAAGTTAAAAAGAATGCATGATTAAAAAGAAGGCATTAAAAAGCAGATGAAAGTAAATAAAGTAATTAAAGCAAGTAAAAAATAAAAAGATGTAGATTGAAAAGAACAGAAGAACGTTTATTGAGCTGCCACCATTAATTACAAGCACTCCGTCTTCTCTTTACAATTCTTTCTCTCAAATTAAAAATTACAATAAACAGAAAGGAATCCTAACTCGAAAATTCTTTGTGGAGTTATTTTATGGAGTCTCCCTCTCTGCCTTCGAGGTAGCCAGTGTTTATAGAAGAAAAAGCCCGAGGATAGATGTACGAAGATAGGGGGAGCTGGCGCTCCCCAGATTCAAAAATCAAGCCGTGAAAATACGGTTTTTGTCACATTTTCGCGATAGGATCCTGGCGTAAGGCCAGGGTCAAGGAGCCGTTTGTCCGTTGATTCGTCTTCTATCCTTTTATCTTCTTAGATTTTAAATATCTTCTTTAAATCTGACGATCTATCTCTTATCCTCAGCGAAACCGATAGGGTCTTCAAATAATCTATTTTTCTCTTGAAATTGATGATACTAGCTTATCTGATATATTCAGTTTTCAAATAAGATGGCTTTTAGAATCTTTGGATTTAATTCGATCCCCTTTCTTTTGAATGTATGAGATTTAATTCGATAAATCTGTCAATCTCTCTCTTTTCTTCCTTAATTATCCTGCATACCACTAGACATGAAAATACATCAAATAGCAAAGTTTTATTATAAAATAAATACAGAAATGTGACACATGTGATATTAAATATGCAATGTACGTGTCTGATCACACCCCCACACTTATCTTTTCCTCATCCTCGAGCAAATAAAAAAAAATGAAACCAGCCTAACCTAACTCACTTTCATAGGAATCACGGTTGCACTTAGCATGTGCAATAAGCCGTTAAACCTTTAGGTTACTCCTAGAGGACGAGTTTTGTCTCTTGAGGATATTCAAAAAATTACACCCACAAAATTCATAAAAAAGGAAAAAATAAAGTATTAGTATTTTGAAAATGCAGTTTTGAAAGAGAGAGAAAATATTTGAAGTATATTTGAAAGGATTAAGCAATCTATAAGTCATAGAAATATCAAACTATTCATCCCTAAATTTAGTCTCTATTCAAAAACTTGTTATCAATCAAGGTGAGGAGTCAACTGTATTTCTCATTTAGTCTATTATTTTACTCTAAGTCATATGCACCTTTGTGATAGTGAAATTTTGACTCAGAATTCTTTAACTCTAACTCTTATGCCTTATTTTTATATTTTTGGTGGTATTATCTCTTAGTTCTATTAGGCATTCTAATATTCCCATGTACCGAGCCTTTACTCGGTGACTCCCAAACCGAACGGTTTTAGGGCACCGGGTGAGAAAATATCCCAAGGACTTCCAGACTCGAGCAAACAAGGCAACAAAACTAAGAATTTTATTTATTATATGGATCACTTTTAGGCGTGAATACTTATGCTTTATGAGGCACAAATCCAAGCTTAATCAGAAGATTTTTGATATATATATATATATATATATATTATTATTATTTTTTATGAGGCATAAGAGTCTTTGTTTTTGAATTCTAAGTGTGTATGTGCATAAAGTATGTATATTTCATCAAAGTAAAAATCAAGACTAAATTACTTTTCTAATTTTTCTTTCTAACCCTAGAATTCAAACAAATAATCTTATTTTGACCAAGTATAAGATATCCTAATTATGATTCTCCTATTCCTTAAAATTAACTTAATTTCTTACAAAAAAATAGGTCAAAATATTGTTTTTCTTTTCAAAAAGTTTTAAAAGCAAAGAAAATGAAAAAAATTTCTTTTTAAATAAAAAATAAAAAACCTAAACCTATGTTATGTTAGAACCCTCCCCCACACTTATCTCATGCATTGTCCTCAATGTATGAATAAATACATAAACGCATGAAAAGAAGAAAGGAAGAAAATGTTACCTCAAGGTGGTGGTTTCGGTGGTGGTCAGATTGGGCCAAGCGTTGCTACCCAATCAAGATATTGTGGTGGTTCACGAAACCCACCTTTATTGATCTCTTTTCTATTTACATATTTACATACCCAGTATGCAGAGGATCATGCAAGATCCTATCATGAAAATTTTTCCATTACAAGACCAATCTTGAAAAATCATCACTGAGTCATAACTATCTATACCTTGGTCCAATAATGGAATGATTCAGTGTTGTAGTTGATTTGGGCTCGAGAAAAGGAACGAAAACCAATGCTGACTAATAGAATTGACTTAAATCAAGTTTGGATTTAATAATCAGATTCGGTTCAAGATTTTGGTTCAAATCAAAGAATTGAAATTCACATTCATTTCCCAACGGTGGAATGTGACTATCCAAAATAGGTAGTTCATGTTCAAAATTTATAGGTACAGGAATCAATGTTGGCTCGGGAATTGGGTTCAAATCAGATAAGGACACCAGAGTCAACATAGAATCGAAAAGTGAAACTGAATCACAAAGTTATGGGCACATTCATGTATAAGTTAATTTTATTGAACTGAAAACTTGTCAATTTGTCAATGAGTTGATATTGGTAATGTTCAAGGTTTTGTGGTGAAATTGAGTCTTGGTCAAGGTCTTCAAGATACCATGATTCTTGATTTTCATCAATATGGCTAGAAGTATAGGGAATAGTTAAAAATTGGGTAGGGAGGGTTTTCCATTCCTACGCATGTTTTTTAATCGACTAAGCCTTACTTCTATCATATCAAAAGGATCACTTTTAAATTGAATCATGCATTCCATACTCTTTTCTAAGTCGGTATGTTCTTCTTGTTGTGGGACTTGGAAAATGGAGTAAGGATCTTGAATTTGAAATTTTTGATGGGATCTCGAGTCTTCTAGATTTTGAATTCGCTGCTCAATCTCTTCTAAGGCTTCCATCCTTTTTTCCCAGTCAATTGGTTCTTCTATTGGTTGTTCTGGAGAAGGAGAATATGAAGCTGGATGTTCGTAAGGTGGTTGATAGTATGACTTAGGGGAGTTGTATCCCTACTGACCCGGTGAAGAGTGGTAATAATCATTCCAATCTTTTTCATAATACTGGGGTTGGGGCATGTACTGATTCAGATAAGACCAATCCAGTATACTTGGTTTGTTAAAGTTATGAAATGTCAGGTTGGTAATATTCGAATAAAAAGAGGTCAGTGTGAAGTATGGATCACTATATGAAACGAAATAATTATAATTATAATTCATATCATAAAAATGTAAAAAACAAAAACAAAAACAAAAACAAACAAATAAATAGAGAAAAATCTAGCCTAAGTTAGGGTAGACGTTAGACTAGACGACTCATAACTGGTTAGACTGTCTACGGGGGTATATTATAGAATCTGACCACAAGTTAATAGGCCAGGTAGGGGCAAGATCAGTGGGAGGTATTCGTGCCTAAGCAACGGGCCTAATTATGCCAAACCACTGTTCTCATGGTTTCACCTATCAATTCCCAACTTTTGACACCGATTTAGCAAGAGTCAAATTCTAATCAACTTTCTCGTTAGGTCAGTCTCTTATTGAGTCTGAGATATCCCCAGAGCCAACGTTTACTTAGATTTAAATTAGGCTTGGGTTAGTGAGTGAAGAGAATATTTGTGGGCTAAGAGAGGTAATGACTTCCCCACCTTATCTTGTTTAAGGATGTGCCCTTAATCGTATTTGTGCAAGTGTACAAGTATATGGAAAAAGCAACACTTTAAGCAATATACATCACTCAAAATATATTTCCTAAACTATATGCTATGCACACGTACCTTGGCTCTAGCACTCTTCAACAGTAAATATAAAATGTAATGAAATCGACACGTGCCTAAATGCAAAGTTATTTACAATCAACCATTTACTGTTGAGTTAGACAGTATATGCAGAGTATATTAAATAAGAAAACTAAAGCAAGCAGAAGCTAGATCATTAAAGTTCAGTCACCCTGTAAAAAGCTAGGTGAGTAGTCCTCTCAAATTGCAAGGACTCCGGCTTCTTTTTTGAGCTGTCGCCATCAATTACAAGCACTCAGCTTCATTTTACAATTATCTCTCAAATTGAAAACTATAATGAACAAAGAAGAATCCTAACCCTAAAACTCTCTGCAGAGTTGTTTTGCGGAGTCTCCCCCTCTGCCTTCGAGGTATGCATGTATTTATAGGGAAAAAGTCTGAGGATAGACATACAAAGATAGAGGGATCTGGCGCTCCCCCAGATTCAAAAACCAGGTCATGAAAATGCGGGTTTTGCCGCATTTCTGCAATAGGATCCTTGCCATAGGGCCAGGGTCAGGGAGCTATTTGTCTGCTGATTCGTCCTCTATCTTTTATCTTCTTAGATTTTAAATATCTACTTTAAATTTGATGATCTATCTCTTCATCTCAGCGAAACTGATAGGGTCTTCAAACAATCCATTTTTCCCTTAAAATTTGATGATATTAACTTATCTGATATATTCAGTTTTTAGATAAGATGACTTTTAGAACCTCTGGATTTGAATCGATCCCCTTTCTTTTTAATTTTTGAAATTTTATTGGATAAATCTGTCAATCTCTCTCTCTTTTCTTCCTTAATTACCTTGCACACCAGTAGACATGAAAACATATCAAATAACAAAGTTTATTATAAAATAAATGTAGAAATATGACACATGTGATATTAAATATGCATTGTACGTGCATGATCACATGGATATCCCTCGCAAAGCCCTCTGAAGGATGGAGGCTCGCCCGCAATGACTGCTCGGAGTCAGCTTAGACAGGTGTTCACTTTGACGGCCACTCGAGTTAATTAACAACTTATATCAGATCTTACCCTGACGGCTACATGAAAAAAAGCTCCCGCGGCTATCCCTCAGAGAGCCCCTGAAAGATGGAGGCCCGTCTACAAAAACTGTTAAGAGTCAGTCTAGACAGGTATTCACCTTGACAGCTAGTCGAGTGAGTCAATAGCCGATATCTGGTCCTACCTTGATGGCTACAAGAAAAAACAGCACCCATGGCTATCCCTCGGGGAGCCCCAAAAAAATCGAGGCTTGCCCACAATGACTGCTCGGAGACAAAATAAACAGGTATTCACCTTGATGCCTACTTGAGTGAGTCAACAGCTTATATTGGGTCCTACCCTGATGGCTACAATGAAAAAACAGTCCTCGAGACTATCCCTCGGGGAGCCCCGTGAAAGATAGAGACTTGCACATAATGACTGATCAGAGTCAGTCTAAGAAGGTGTTCATCTTGATGGCCACTCGAGTGAGTCAACAGTAGGTCCTACCCTGGCGGCTATAAGAAAAAATAGCCCCCGCGTCTATTCCTCGAGGAGCCCCCTGAAAGATGGAGGCTCACACACAATGATTACTCGGAGCTAGCCTAGAAAGATTTTCTCCTAGATGGGTACCCGAGTGAGTTAACAACCTGTAAGGCTCCTACCCTGATGACCCCCGACAAATAAGCAAACACCCAAGGCATCACATGGGAGCATCAAGAGCAGTGATTTAACACCCAAAGAAAAAAAGGACACATGTCCTTATCACATTCGTTCGTACAAAAAAATGGGTAGCCTTATTTAGCCCCCATACGACCACTACCTGGCTCCACTGACCACCTCAGAGATCTCTCGTGCCAACTGCCAGAGCTCTCAACATGTCGATCGAATCCCGACTGACGATCTGAGCCCCTGGCCGGGAACTATGTCCCTAGAGGTCGTGGTTCACGCCCCCGAGCCATCCTTTGGTGTTCTCTACCTAGACACGTAATCTAAGGGCTATAACTTGAGAACACATCATCTGCACCTCCTCAAGCGATGTCACATGAGCATTCCTAAGTTCATTATAATGATTGGATTGACGCGAAACCTCGGCCCTCAACTCCTCCACATCCTTGTCACGACTTTCCACGTTATCTCGTAGCACATGGACTTCGTGCTCGAGTGCCAGCTTCTCTGCACACCCCTTATTAATCTGCTTTTGAAGAGAAGAGATCTTTGATTGGCTAAAGTCACCTTTCTCTGGAGATCAGACACCTCCTCCCGCACCTTCTGCAGCTCCAAAAGTCGGGTCAGAAGCTTCTCTTCAAGGTCTAACTTCTCCATCCTCAACTTAGCACTCGCCCCAAGTAGCTCGCGCCCTTTCTGTAGGACTCCATCCACCTTTCTCTGGAGACTTGCCACTATTATATTACGAGAAGTAAGCTCGCGATCTAGTTGAGAGGTTGAGAGATCGAGCAGTTTGAGCTCTACGGGGCGAGAAAGTTCAAGAATCCCCGGGAGCTCCTTTAGGTCAACATTCTCTTGCCCGGCATTCAAGGAGTCTAACAATGATTCAATCTCATCCAGATCTATTTCCACCTCTTCATCTCCTCCTATAGGGCCAGAACCTTTAACCTCCACTGGCGGCTCCTCCCCTGAAGCGCTAGCCCCGTCAAAGCCTATGCGGGTAGGGGACATCTTCAACCTCCGAGGGGTCCCCTTTGAATCCAAATCACCGAGTTAGAAACTGGGTAGAAAGGGCCATCTGAGCCAGCATCCACAACGGCCTTGAAACACAAAGGGAATAAGACATTAAAAAGGGTGAAAGCTGAAGTTTCAACTATTTCTGTTCAAAAAGATTACATTTGATCTTTACAAATGATGGTAAAAAAATTAACAAGGCAAACTTGAAATCACCTAGAGGGGGGTGAATAGATGACTAGCTAATCTAATGGTCAATTAATGTGGAATTAAAACTATCTGTGCAACCTACAAATTATTATGCACAACACACCAAGTATAACCTAAGAGTGTAGCCGAATTTCCCGTGAAGAGCTCTAGACTATCTCCTCAAGATTCCTCTAGATAAGAGTTGAGATGCCGCTATGGCTCTCTTGGTTGAATACAAGTTTGAGCAAACAATCCCCAAGCATGTAACAATTAAGCACACAATATATCAAGCATATATAGATAAGGGCAATAAGCATAAGCAAGATATAAAGACAAGTGAGAGATAGAGAGTGAGCAATCGCAAACACGGGAGATTTGTTTTGAGGTTCGAGCATACTTGTTCTACGTCCCCGCCTTCAACACTATGAAGGATTTCCACTATAATCGACCCCACCGGATCACTCGATGCCGCAACACCTACAAGCGAGTTCACACTAGAACTCCTTTGGACTCTCTAGTCCCTCTATTGTTCTCGCAAGAACAACACACCGCAAGCACACTAGCTTGCCGAGGCGGCACCTCTACAACGAGCTCTCACTAGAACTCGAAACACCGCGAACCCGCAAGTCCTCCTCCTAAAAGTACAATGATGAACTCTTGGTGATCTAAACACTTGATCACCTAAAAATAATCTCACAACACCTCTCCTATAGGAATGATATAGCAATGGAAAGCTCAAGCATGTGTGAGAAAAATTAGGATTAAATTTGTGGTGAAAAATACAAGAAATCACTTTTGAAAACTCTTGATAAACTCTCCTTTTGAATGGAAGTATTTGGCTCTAAAACAAGTGGAGATAAACACTTAATAGAGTAGGAAAAACTAGTTCAAAAACCCACTTCAAATCTTGTAGAAAACAGTCCAAGGGAGCCCCATATAAATAGGCTCCAAAATATGGCCGTTAGAAGTCTAGTCAGCAGATTTGTCTGCTGAATGTCGACCGGCCGATTGACCGCCAACGGTTGATTTTTCGACCGTTGGGAAGATCGGTCGATCGGCAACTGGACAATGGCCCAGTGGTCGACCGCCCGGTCGACCGGGCCATTTCCAGAGAGCAGAAGCTCTCTGGCGGTCGACCGTGCGGTCGATTGGCCAACCTGTGCAGGTTTTGTGCACGTCGGTCGACCGCCAATGGTCGACCGACCTCAGGCACGGTCGACTGTGCGGTCGACCGGCTGAAGGCCAGAAAACTGTTTTTGGGGATTTAAAAACTTGGCTTTTTATCTTTAATGAAATCCCATAAATTCACAAAAAATCTATAAAAATAAGTTCAGTAATATACTTTGATAAACAAACATGTTTGAGTAAAAATTGAAACATGTTACAAATATTTTGAACTATTTTTGTAACTTGGAATTTTTGGCTTAAAACAAAAACCGTATTTTTTCAAATTGATTTTTTCAAAACTTCTCCAAATACAAAAACAAGATATTTTAATTACTTTTAAAGCTTAGTGTGTATGGATATGATCCACTACACATATATGATGAAATATCTATATTTTTGATAATAAGCACTAAAATAGTTTTGGTTAAAACACATGTATATATGAAACTCCAAAAACCAAAACGGTATTTTTCCAAAATGAAAACTCTTTTGTATTTTTCCAAAATGAAAACTCCTTTATAAAAACTTATCTAAATCTTGTGTGTGAGTGTATATGATACTTGAGCAATCCACCAACTAATTTATCCTTTACATTTTATCTAAAAAAAATCTTACTAAAACAAGCCTAGACACAAGTCTCCTCTCGAAGGGCTTCACTTGAAGTCTTTTTCTCCTTCATGACTTGATCCAAACTTGATCCAATGAGCTAGACTCCTCTTGAGTACTTAATGTGATCTTGATGCACAAGCTCTTGAATCAGCACGTGCTAGCTTCAAAACTTGACTTGAAATCCTTTATTGAAGCTACACACCTACTAAGATCTTGATCACAAATCTGAGACTAAATAAATACAAGATCATTAGTACTATAACTACATGAGTTAATCATCATCAAAACTAGAGTGATGGGCCTTTGGGCCAACAAAACTCTCAAACACTCACTCTGCCTTTGTAAGATGCCTCAGAAGAAGGAGTCAAAAAAGTAGCTTCCTCAGGGTAGCCTGAGCCATCCACCCAAGTCTGGGAGCACTCGGAGGAGAGCTTATTGTCAGGGGCGCAGCGTTGCTAGATGGAGTGTTCAGAGATGTCTCCTCCACTTTAGCAGGGGTAATGTTTCTTTCAGGAGGATCCTGGCCTTCACTCCTAAGGAGGGTTCCAATCTCAAGCAGGTGCCTTGGGACACCTCACGTTTTCTGTTTTCAAACCCCTCTTTATATTTCTTGAACTTGTTACCTTCAACGCATATTGACAATCGACTATAGCCTCTTTCTCACGCGCTCTGCCTTCTTTTGGGCAATCAACGCTCGATACAAGTCATCATTGAGGTACTTCTCCACCTCCTCAGGGCAGACTCTACCCCTCTGCATGCTGTCATCCCTCCTCAAGTTCTTACTGAACCTCCAATAGTGCAGGTTCTTTCTATTGCATCTCGGAGTCCCTTTTCAACTTCTCTGACCCCTTCTTCTCCATCTCCTTCATAAGCTGCACCAACTCCTCCCCTCGACTCGAGCAAGTCACCACTTCACGACCTAAATCTACATTGAGCCGACTAATCTCCTAAGTTGTCGCCTTTCTCACAGTACTGAGCTCCTCTATCCCCGGCATAAATTAACAACTTTGCCTTCCCTCTCCTTTAGAGCATCTCGGTGGTCATCCAACAGCTCTGGGAGAAGCACCGCGTTCTGAAGGGAAAGCCAAAGTTAAACAACTCGCAAACAAATAACTCAAGACAAAGTCGTCTAATTACTTTACCCTGAAAAAGTCATTCTTCAGATGCCGCCTCTACTCCTTCAAGGGCAGGGCCTTGAGTTTCTCAAGCCCCCCGAGGTAGCCACCATATCCAAGAGCCACCTCGATATCCCCTTTGTAATATCCCTAGTTAATAATACTGTATTTTTATTTTTCTAAAGTATATTAAATTTTGCGATACTTTTATTTTATTAACTTAATTTATGACTTACTGTTATTATTAAATATACAAATTATTTTGAGAGATTAAATGGTAATTTGGCCTTATATATATTTTCCATTATTACTTATTATTAATTATTATTATTGTTGTTATTGTTATTATTATTATGTATTATTATTCATACTAATATTGTTGTTAATTGTTATTATTATTGATAGTGTTATTATATATTAATATTATTATTATTGATATTGTTATTATATATCAATGTTATTATATATTAATATTATTATAACTCAAGACAAAGTCGTCTAATTACTTTACCCTGAAAAAGTCATTCTTCAGATGCCGCCTCTGCTCCTTCAAGGGCAGGGCCTTGAGTTTCTCAAGCCCCCCGAGGTAGCCACCATATCCAAGAGCCACCTCGATATCCCCTTTGTAATATCCCTAATTAATAATACTGTATTTTTATTTTTCTAAAGTATATTAAATTTTGCGATACTTTTATTTTATTAACTTAATTTATGATTTACTGTTATTATTAAATATACAAATTATTTTGAGAGATTAAATGGTAATTTGGCCCTATATATATTTTCCATTATTACTTATTATTAATTATTATTATTGTTGTTATTGTTATTATTATTATGTATTATTATTCATACTAATATTGTTGTTAATTGTTATTATTATTGATAGTGTTATTATATATTAATATTATTATTAGTAGTAGTAGTATTATTATATTAAGATTATGATTATTATTATTTATTACTATTATTATTAGTGTTGATATTATTACTTTTGTTAATGTTATTATTATTTCTTTGTTTACTATTATTATTATTACTATTATATATTATTATTAAAATTATTTATTATTATTATTAACTATTATTAGTAGTAGTGGTAGTTGTTAATTATTACTACTATTGTTATTATTATTATTAATTATCATTAGTAATATTGTTAATTTTTGTTATTAATTATCATTATTATTGGTTATTTCTAGCCCATTATTCTCAAACCTATACCCATTAGCCCACCACCCTTTATGAAAACCACAACCTAATACCTACTATCTAAACCTAAAACCGAAACCTAAAATCCTATAACCCCTATATATAATATCTTAACCTAAACCCTAACACTAATCCTAAATCTAACCCCTTCCTATCTACATAGCCGACCACCCCCACGATCATCATCCCTACTCTCCCCCCTGCTCTCCATCTCGTATGCACAACCAACCCAACCGTCCTTGGCCTGCCCACCGTGCCCCAAGCCCGCATCACCTGCATCATCTTCCCTTCCCCCTCTATTGATTCCCTGCACTTTTACCTCCACCCTCTCCTCCATGATCAAGCCCATCCCCCCCGCACACCCGAATCCTCCTCCATGGCCGCCTCGGTGTCGGTGAGCCTCATGCACCTACCATGGCCGAGACGCCATGTGCCCTTCTCCTATCTCCCATCTCCCACCGACCACGAGAACCCCACCATCTCCACCCGTATATCCCCGTGTCCACCAATTTCTCCAGTGAACCTGCCATGTCCCCATGATCACCATACCATGTTCCCATGAGCACCATCGGAGCTCCACAGCGTCCCTGCCAATCCCTCAGAGCCGTTGATTTTCTCTGCGGCTTTCATCATCACCCGTGTGCCCCGTTGGAGTCCTCTCCTCCCTGGGCATGGTCCTCCATCTCTCCTCCCATGGGTACTCTCTCTCTCTGTGTGTGTATGTGTGTGTATGTGTATAATGTGTTCAATTGCAGAGTGTGTGCTTATGTGAATGGGTTTGTTGTTTGTTAATGTGTGTGTATGCGTACGTGATGTGTGCATGGATGCACGATGTCTGCGTGTTTTTAAGTGTGTGTATGTTTATGTATCTGTGTGTGTATGTTTGTGTAAATGTGTGTGCATGTGTAGCATATATGTATATGCCTATTAGATTAGTGTATACGTATGTGTGTATTGTATATTTATGTACACGTGTGTATGCGTGTACGAGTGTATACCAGTGGATGTGTATTGATTGTTATTCACTTTTGCATCATTTTTCACATCCATATCATGCTTTATATAAATAAAAATGAGCTTTTTTATGTTTTTCTCTCTAAAAATTGTAGGTCCACATTAATGGAGGGGAAGGCCCATAATCAAGGATTTATCAAGAATTAAAGGGATTAATTAAAGTGCCAAATGAAAAGCCCAAAAGTCTAGCCCAGATCTGGAGTCATCCACGCATCCACTCCGCCTTCTAGAAGATCCACGTGGCCAACAGACTCCAACAGAACGGCAACAGAATCTGTTGGTGCAACGGCCAAGATTCTGCCGTGGAAACGCGGCTCTGGTCGCGGATCCGCGGCAGGAATCTGGCCGTTGAGCCAGCGATTTGATCCAACGGTCTAGATTTGGGAGCCTCCTCTTCTGAAGCCTATAAATAGACCACCAGGGCCTCTGCGAGAAAGAAGAGGAGAGACTTGGAGTGTGAGAGCTTGTATTTTAGAGAAGAGTGTAGGGATTTTTCCCTAGTTTTTTAGTGCTCTTGTAATCTCCTTCTTCCTCCTAGAAATTCTACAAAAGAGAGAAAGAAAGAGTGTGAAAGCTTGTAATCAAAGGGGTGACAACTTGAAGCAAGGATTTATCCATCTCTCTTCTCATCTTTGCAATTTCTAGTGCATTACTTTCTTGCTTTACTTTCTTCAAGCTTTACTTTCATTGCATTTTTATTCTACTATGAATTGTTGTTTTCTTTCCATGGCAATGTCTAGCTAAACTTCTAACATGACTAGCTAACCACTAACTTTGCTAACTTCTAGCTCTTGGGTGATTGCTAACTTTTAATCTTGCAAATTTTGGGTCTCTTTCATCCCCAATGAAGTTGAGTTACTTTCATTCTTGGCAAGTGCTTGTTGTAATTTCATATGATTCATGTGAGCCTCATTTAGAGCCTTGTCTTTAGAGCAAGTACCTTGATGGAACATGGAGATGGATCACCTAACTTTGCTATTGGTTTGTAGTATAATTTTCTTACATCAATGCTAGCTTGAGTATGGCCTTGAATGACTAATGAATCTTGTATCTTTCTCCTTAGCACTACCTTGAGTGGCACTCCTTGATTCCACCATTGAAATTCTATCTCGGGAGCCAATGAATCAATGAGGCTACAAGCCAAGACCGAGAAGATCACTCATCTTCCAAGTGGGAAAGTAATTTGACCAACAAGCAAGACAAACCCTCGCCGATGAATCAACATGAGGCATGCATCACCCTAATGAGATTAGTAAGTTAGCAAATTAGAAAGGTTAGCTAGTCATGGTTTCTTTCATCTAAAAGTTTTTCCAATGTTTTCTTTAGCAAGTTTTCTTTCCAAGCAAGTCCAATTTTCAAGTTCTTTTTATTTTCTTTTACATCGCCTTTCTTTTCATGAAACCAAACCACCACGAATTCTTCCTTTACTTTTCCATGTTGTTTTATTTCTTTTGAACATAGAAGAATCTTCGTTTTCTCTCTTCAACACTTAACCGTTAAAGCTTCCATCGCGAGCTCTCCCTGAGGATCGACCCGTAATAGTTCATACTACTACGGTGATTCGGAAGGAGTACATAAATATTGTGAATACATTCTTGGAGTTTTGAGCATCACATTCGAACAAAGAAGGTTGACTCTAAACCCTCTATCTCTGAATTGAGTACACTCCTTCCCTTCCCTATCATGTTTATTTATGTTCGTGTGAGTACATGTGTATTTGTTGTGTGTGTTAAGTGATGTAGATCTGATCGTATGAATCAAACCTGGTAACAGAGACCCGGACCAGACCCGGTTCACAGAGTGTTGATACGCCAAGCGATTCGAACACAGACACATGAGACGGAGATCCGGACTGGTTCATGCAAGGCGGACCCAATAATGATTCAGACCCAAAATTGTGCCATTTCATATAAGTTTTTATGTGCGTTTATTTATTTTTATTTGTGAGTGTTCTTGACTTTATTTAATAAATGTATTTTGCTAGTTAACTATTTCTGATTACCTATTTAAATTGTTCAATTCTGTCAAAGTATTTCTAAATTGTAAACTGTTCTGTATAAATTGCTAGAATGATATTTGGCCATAATGTTCAAGTTCGTGTATATCTATATTTAATTATGTTTCTTGTCGTAGATGAACAAGTGTAGGCCCTTGAAATTATTTGGTGGAATTATGGAGTTATTGTTATTAAGGAACATGCCTTACTTGATCTTTGAGTCCTATTCATGTAGAGGAATGCAACATATTATTTTTAGTAGAGTAATATTCTAGGGAGGAGTAACACATTATAGACGAGGGATCAGATGTATCGTTGATGGCTAATTATGCGGAGTTAGTATTTTGGCACGAAGATGCGGCTATTCCTATTTATCGATTTTTAGGATTATTTGATTTAATTAGATCCGTTAATGGTTGGATCGGTCAGTGTACTAAATGGTAATAGAATATGACTTGAGATTTGGGAGCAGACCAGATTAATTAGGAAGGTGGATTTTACATAAACATAGTAAATTATTAGTCTCAAATTATTATAATATCAGAAAGCGGGATATTTCAGTGGTAGATCAGATGTGTATTTAATGTTAATGTATGCGAATTTTAGATTTTGTTATTGATATGTGAGTTATTTATCAGATTTGATTTCTTTTATTTGATGATAATTTAGATAGGAATTATATTGATATTGAGGAGTTATCTTTATTAAAAGATTGAATATTGGACTTGGATCTGTTAATGAGTGTGTTGGAGTAGAGTTGATTTGGAATTGAGAAATATGTGCAGAATTGAATTTATTTGAACTGGTGGGTTGTTTAAATACTTAGTTGAATTGTTTTGGTATTTGAGATCTTGTGATCGAACTTTATTGAGAAAGGAGTGGATTGACGATCTTGATGTATTTAGACAATGAGGATTGGTTAGATATGACTAAATACTTTATGTTGAGATTCGAATACATCAGTGACTTAGAGGATGGATGTATCGATGACTTGGAGGATCAAAGATAGGATGAGAAAACTGATTATTGGTTTATCAGACTTATAGATTATGGTATCAGATCTTTGATATGGAATTAGTATTTGATGTTCACGATGACTTTATTGAGACTATGAGATGAAGAATCAGTTACCAATATATTCTCAGTACCGATGGATGAGATTTTGATCGACTCTAGATGAGACAGTATAGTAAGGAATCATGTATTCAGACCTATTACTGTATTATTTCATGTTACTGAAGATTTACTGAAAAGTATTGTTAGACAGTGACCCTATGTATTGTTTTACTTCTATCGTATACACGGTTGCTGCTACTGTTTACTGTCATTGTTATTATTTACTATGTATATGATTACTGTTTACTGTTATACGATACTGTTACTGTCACTGTATTGTCCCAGTAATCTAGGCAAAATGAGTATTATTTGATTTAAATAATGAAAAGTGATGGAGGAAACAGTGTCTATATGTTGGGTGGACCAAGAATATAGGTTGCGTAGCCGACTGAGGGTTCCACTGTAGGGTTCCCAACGAATGACTGGTATCCCATATGTTCACGGTTCCACTATTTTTATAATGAGATTATTGTTAATGTTACTGAGTACCTGGCGGTACAGTCTGGTTTAGCGCCAGGTGTCTGTGCCATGGTCCCAGGTTTGTACGGGACCAACCTAAAACATTAACAACGTCTCCTTCTATTAGTTT
Organism: Agave tequilana; assembly: GCA_038442645.1. Classification (NCBI taxonomy): domain Eukaryota; kingdom Viridiplantae; phylum Streptophyta; class Magnoliopsida; order Asparagales; family Asparagaceae; genus Agave; species Agave tequilana. Next base: position 26,198 of record JAVJIF010020498.1, read on the forward strand.
CAATAGCATAAGACTTCGATTGACACATGTGGTAGATGTAGTATTTGATGGGTTACTGCATGTGGCAATTGGTGTTTACTGACTTAATTAATAATAATAAACAGCCTATATTGTACTATAACTGGCCTTGTTTTACTGATACATTTATGATATTATAGATATCTCATTCTGTTACTGACTGCCCTTATTACTATCTATTTATATTTTGCATATTATTTTAGTCTTATTCCAGTGTATATTTTCTTACTATGCTTACATGTTATATGCACGTGCACCTTCCCCTTATTTTACATATTCATTGGGAGTTTTGACCTCCTAAATTTGCACATCCCGGTCTATGTATGTTATTGTATGCGTCGGAAAAAGGAGGATTCGATTGTAAAATTCTTTTAATTGGATAGAAAATTACAACAGATCAGTCTTCCGATTACAAGGGAGGGAGGATGTTGAGTCTTGAATCCTCCCTTTGTTTAAGGCTGGGTTCTTCAAGTGGCGGTGGAGAGTGAATCTTGTTCTCCATTGACCGGGTGACCGTCGAGACCTTCCGGGGATCTCCTCTTCGGATGGTAGATGGAGTAACTCAGCTCTGTCTACCAAAACTCTCAAAGAGAAGATAGGCAAAGAGCAACTTGAGCACAGCAAGTTCTCTGAAGGGTTGAACTCTCTCTCTTTTCTCTCAGAGCTCTTTTCTCCCAAAAATCATCTGACTGAAAATCCGACCCCTTCTTCATAGCGACGGGGCTATTTATAGGGGTTTCAGGGGCGTACGTGCCTCCTAAAAACACTCCATAATGGGTGCTAACTTTCCCCGTTATGTGGGCCGTGATTGGCCCCGAAACCGGGACGGTTACAACTGAGACGCGGGTGTCAACCCACGCGCCTTGGAGCAGCTGAGATGCGGGTTTCTACCCTCGCGCCTTGATGCTGCTGAGACGCGGGTGTTGAGCCTCGCGCCTTGATGCTGCTGAGACGCGGGTTTCTACCCTCGCGCCTTGATGCGGCTGAGACGTGGGTTTCGACCCTCGCGCCTTGGTGCTGCTGAGACGCGGCTATTGAGCCTCGCGCCTTGATGCTGCTGAGACGCGGGTTTCTACCCTCGCGCCTTGATGCGGCTGAGATGCGGGTTTCGACCCTCGCGCCTTGGTGCTGCTGAGACGCGGCTGTTGAGCCTCGCGCCTTGATGCTGCTAAGACGCGGGTTTCGACCCTCGAGCCTTAGTGCGGCTGAGACGCGGCCAAAATCGGCTTTGTGTCTAGAACTTGGAATTCTGTTTTTTAATGGCTTGTCTTTTAGTGATTTTTAGACAGCCTACAGAACCCCCTCCAAAGTTTTCGATATTCCGGTTGGCTGGGACGGATTTCGAAATACTTTAGACTTTTAGCTGAATTTGCCCTTCTGACTGGGCTGTCAATGCTCCGGGTTTGATCTTGTCTGGAGTATGGTCTTCGTGAGTGTACTGTGGAACTCTTTGAAGCCACCAAAGTTGATCGTGTTGAGTGTCTAGATGCACAGTCTAAACCTCCCCGATTGCTTTAAGTCTGTCGTGGATGCACTTTAAGCCATGAGTGGACGGTCGTCTGCTTGTGCCAGTGTACTGTTGAACTGTTCTGCAGAAGCAAGGACTGAATGCCAGCTTTAAAGTTGTGACTTCATAGGGCTGCATTTTTGGAATGAAAACGCGATTGTTATTCAGACACGATTCTTAGGCTGATTGGAAGGATGGGAACTTTTGGAGAGACGCATCTTTTTGGAGTAAAGACGCGACTTGTTGGACGCAACAATGGCCTAGCTGAAGAGATGCGTCCACTGAAGAGGCGCGACTGTTGGGTGCGAATCCATGCCATGCCATGAGTGCACTGCCACGTGTCTTGTGGAGCCGTCGGGACACCTTCTTTTTGGCGTGCGAACTTCACGCTGCATTAAATGCATTGTCTACGCGTTAGGCGGTGATTCGGCGTCGAGCCAAGCGCCGCGTATCTTTGCGAATCACCGTCCCTATAAAGGGCAACAGTCATTGAGAGAGTCAATATCAATCTCTCTTTCGTCTTCGCTTGCATCTGTTAGGGTTTTAAGAAGGAAGTTCTCTTTGTTCCCTTCTCTTCCGTCTAGCATTAGATTCTTGCTTCGCAATGGCACCCAAGGCCAAGCGAACTGCTTCATCGTCGAAGGCGGTCGTCACTGAGGCCCAAAGGGGCGGTTCCTCCATGCAGGAAGCCCCTATCTCAGGTATAACGCCATGAGGCTTGATCTTCGCCATTAGAGGGGTTTATGGAGTTCTTATAACCCTAAAAATCCCTTCTTTGAAGGAGAACCGCCAACGTGGATTCAAAATCGTGCTTGGTTCTCAGACGCGGTCTTTGAGTTAACAAACAAGACGCGGGTTTGATGACCCTACCGCTTTTATTCGCTTGAGGATGTACTTGTTTGTTGAACATAGGGCACCAGTAAGACTTGCGTTCCGGAGTCATCACTTAGAATGTTTCTAATTGTGAAAGATTCGGACGCAGACTTGCTTCTTGCGTTCTGTGACATCAGACGCCGGTTTTTATGAATCTTGCACCGAGTCCAAGTACTTAGATATTTTTCATAAGTCTTGGATTTTGAAAACACAGACTCCCTGCTGGCCTCACGGTCCTCAGGTCTTGACGCGGATCCTCAGGTCTGGACGCGGATTTTGATAATTGCTGCGTCCAGTATCTCTTCTGCGTCTGAATTATAGACACTTAAATTATTTTCGTTTAGACTTCTGATCAAGTGTCATTTTCTTATGCAGTGCGACACTCTTCCAGCCCACTCTCCAAGAGGCGCCACTTCGGGCACATAGGTGGTGCTGACCGTGATTTACCCTTTGTGCTGCAAAGGACTGCTCCTGTGACTGCCGACAAGTTGAAGGAGCGAAGGGAGAGGCTCTCCAACGTTGACGCGGCAACCTTTCGGGAGCTTATGACTGACGCGGCATTCACAACGAATGCTCGCGCTCCGATGGAGAAGCCTGCTTTCTTCTTTGGAGACCATATTAGCGAGGGCGACTATTCCTTGCATGACGGAGATTATAAATGGCTCCGTCAGATAGGGGATAGAAGGTTCTTTCTTCCGAACATGGAGAGGATGTACCCACTATCTTATCTCCAGCACATGTCCGTCCCTCGAAAACTGACATGGGAGCTTTCCGACCCGTCCCTGAGGTTACTCTCGGCAACCTAGGCTCCAAGAAGGTATATCATGCTGGTCATGATAAGGAGGCTCTCGGCCTGTTTCCCGGGCTGTTGAGGACCGATCACCCAGTAGGAGAAACTCCTAAACTCGGCACCACCTTCCTCAACGCATTCATGAAAGTGGGGGGTGATTTTCCGGTCGACTTCCGTTCGCCCGGGTGGATCCATTCCACTGAGAAGTATTGGTGGGGCAAGATGGTGAGCTTCGTCCTTGCCGATCTTGGAGGCCTGTTGGAGCATGTGGAATTGTACCAAGCGGTCAGGGCCGTGCAGTATGGTATTCCACCAAGTTCTCAAAACTTCTTTGGGATCCTGGAGCGTTACAATCCTCTGACGGGGACATTCATCACTCCGGTCGGAGAGATGGGTCTTGCCCTGCACGAGTTGTACGAAGTCTCGGGGCTGGTAATGGGGGACTCTCCCTATGAGGAATACGTACCGACCACTGAGGAGCTTCATCTTTTGAAGAAAGCGTCTCCTCGAGTGTACGAGACTTATTGGGAGGTGTTATGTCACTTCCACATTTGCGGCCAGATAACCTCTTGGAGGACGAGGGGAGTCAAGCAGCTGTCTTGGGCAAGCTACTTGTTTAATGGCGTCAATCAGAAAGACCATCCAGTGACCCGACTGGCTCCCAGCTCCGACGAGGAGATTGCCTGATAGGATCAGGGCTTCTGTAGACTCCTACACCATGGAGTCGAACGAGGATACTTTCGAACCTGACATGGTTTTCGAAAGTTTCCATCATCAAGCCCGGATCCCTATCTCCAATCGAGCACTGTTGGCGGGCTTCTTAATGTTATGGTTGAAGCGCTGTGTGGTGCCGACACTGCCACATGAAGTGATTGTTGCCGACGTAGTGTACCCGGCGGTGCTCCTGGCTTATGGTAGGCCCATAGCCCTCCTCCCGGCCATGGCGGCCGGTATTCAAAGCGGGTTGCGGGCCTTAACTCAGAGTCTGTGCAGGGTAGAGAAGGTTGTCGACTCCCAGGGTGAGCCGATTGTTGACTCAGAGGGGAGGCCGACGGTAAAACGTCCCAACCCTCGGGTTGAACTTCCCTACACGTACCTGATGGCTTGGTACGTTATGCACTGTCCCTCCCTGATGACGCCGGTATCTTGGAGTGAGGGGTTTACCCCTTTCGTACAGCGGTTGGAGGGTTCAAGCTGGTGTAATACTTATATGTATTTCATTCGGAGGTGCATTTTAACTGCTTCGAACTACCAGCTCAATCGCTGCTTCCCCGAGATTGCTGGTGCATCTTTCAGGGATAAACTTGCTGACTTCGTGGGCCCAGATAACTTCACGAGGCTGTCATCGGGAGTTTTCTGGTGGTTGGTCAATATTCAGCCTGGGTATGTGCTTTTCTGATAAGGGAATTCGTGCACGATCGAGTCGTACATGCCGAATCGCTTCGCCCGACAGTTCGGCTATGATCAATTGTATGTCGGTAACCCTAATGCTCGACTCGCCTTCAGTGGGAACTTGTTTGAAGGTGCTCGGGTTGGTATTATAGCGTGGCCGGAGGGACGGAAGCGCTTTTTCGTCTGCCTCCCAAAGAGCCGAAAGGCTGTACAAGCCTTAGCTTCTGTACCTGGTACTTCCAAGCCAACCAAACGCCTGACTTTGCTCCGAAGTACTCATGCATCGAGAGTATCAACGCATTTTACGAAGCCAAGTTGGGGTCCAACAAACGCTCACGAGGCGTTGAGGAGTATCGGAAGGCTCTGAAGGAGACCAGAAGGGTATCAAGGGAGGAGCCGCGAACAGCAAAGGGGTCGACAGGTGGCGCGTAAGCGTCCTCAAGGCTCTACTTCCACTGTTGAGCCTGCCCCAAAGAAGGTCCGGAGAGACTTGGCGGCTGCAGTTTCTCCGTCCGAAGACATCCCTTCTGGTGTTGAGGAACAGAGGGAAGAAACGGAAGATGAGGATGACTCCCCCTTAGTCCGTACTTGTGGGTTGCGCAGCAGGGGACCCAAGATTTTAGAGGAAGGGGAGTTCGCTGACAAACCCACCGCCGCTGACGAGGCTGAGCAGCTTGAAGTCGACATAATGAGCGGAGGTGATGTTGAGATTCTAGGGGTCTCAACTCAGCCCGGGTCTTCCTCAGCTCATGAGAGGAGGGATGAGGCACAACAGCCTGGATCCCCTAGTGTATTAATCCCCAGTCCTCGGGAAGTTGACCCCAGCCCTACCACTGGGGTATTTGGTGGCAAGGCGCCAGTTGCCGAGGCTTCTCGCGTTGCACTATCGTCTTCTTCATCCGAAGAAGAAGGGTATGATTAAGGCGATGAGGTCGACTTTGGCGATGAACCCGCTCCTCCTGATCCGAGTAAATTCTCACACATCTCGGAGGAGGAAATATATGGGTGTGAGCCGGTGACGGCGTCACCACCAGCGGCAGTTATTCCTGCTGAAGCTGCTGAAGGTGCTCTTTTTTGCCTAACTCATCCTTTTAACTAGGAAAAGGATTTTGACGTTTTCTTTTTCATTTGGCTTCATATCGCAGGGCTGGTCGTGGTTAGCGAGGCCGCTGCTTCCTCCCAGATCGAGGAGATGATACAGGAGCTGGCCCAGCAGGAGAGAGTTGAGGCTCCTATTACTGGGATGCCTTAAGAGATGGCAATCGTCGAGGTCAGGGAGACCTCCACCCTGCAGGATTCGCCTAAGAACTCGCCATCTTTAGACCCTCAGCTAGGTAAGGAAATATTGATATTTTGAATGTTTTCCTTTTACTGTCGTAGCTGATATTCTTGTAATTTGCAGAGGGCACTGAGGAAGCTCAGGTAGGAGACTTGGCGGTCAGTGCCTACCCGGGAGGCCGTACAGCTCAGACCTCGGCCAAGGACCCTGAAGAGGTCGAGCTTACTGTCATTCATCAGTTACGGAGGTTTCTACGGACGTAGTATCCCCAGAAGCGCCGGCGGCTACTCTTGCTCCTGCCGCACCCGTGGTCAGCCCGACTCCTGTTCCGGAAGAATCAGCTTACATCCCTCACCCCGTGATAGAAAGGGGATCGGGGAGCACTTTAGGTGGTGATATCATGGGGATTCTGACACGCCAGATGGTGCAGCAGTTCTTTGCCTCGATGCGATCATGCATTGATTTCATCCTGTCTGGGGATAGCTCCTTTGAATTTGCCCGGATGTTTCTCGGAAACCTGGTCGAGAACATCAGTTTAGCCGGAGGCCCTTCACAGCCAAGGCATGTCTGCTGCTGGTGGAGCAGTTGGGACATAACTTGAGAAAGCTTCGATCCCTGGAGAATGCTGGCTCATTTCACGAGGCCCAGGAAACTCTGAACAGGCTCCTTGCTGCTCAAGAGTAAGAGCGAAGAGAGGTGGAAGAGAAGATAACCGAAAGGACCCGTCTTCTCGAAGGTTTCCAGGCTGATCATCAAAAGCTAGCGGTCGAGTCAAAGGAATCCGAGATGATCATGCAGGCTGCGAAGCAGGCTATCCTTGACTCTCGGGCTGCTATAGCTAGAGCTGAGGCTTTGATTGTTCTTAATGAACAGAAGCTTGCTACTTCTGAAAAGAGGCTAGCGGAGTTAGAGGCTGCCAAGGTGCAAGTTGAAGCAAATCTCTCTGTTTATTCCTCCGAGCTGGAATCCCTCCGAGTACAAGCGAAGAGATTTTTATCCGAGGAGGATCTGCGGGCCCAAGCTCCCATGGAGGCTGAGAAGGCGCGCCAACATGATATACATCGCCTTAGAGAACAAATCCGTTCTTTGGCGAACCAGGACTTTTAGCCTTCTCTTTTTTTTGTAAAGAAAAGGATACTCTATTTACCAAGAGTGTTTGTATCTACTTTTATCATTTTTGAAATTTTTATTCCACCTTCATGGCCCTGCTGTAGATGAGTCCAACCTCTCAATCACAGATTTTGGTTGTGCTCCCTTACTGACTGTGAATACTGAACTTAGGTAAAACTAAGTTCTTTTGATGAAACGCAGCGTCGATTCATAAAAGGAGACGCGGCTCTGAGGCACGCGATTCTGACCTGCCAGTGAAGACGCGGTTCAAGCGGACGCAGCTTTGAGTGTGATTCACTGGCCGCAATTTTGAACTTTATCCAGACGCAGAGTCAGGATACATTAAGAATGTGGTCTTACGCCCCCTTAAAATTGATGCAGTCAAGGACGCGACGCTGAGATTCGGTGCAAGACCCATCATCATCCCTGTAGACGCAGCTCCAAGACACTTGTGAAGGTGATAGGCCTTCTCTGCTGAAGATGTAAGCTTCGGGACGCAGCTTTATGTGCTTTCCCACTAAGACCCCCAGAATGAGTCCCTTTTGTTGATGGACGCAACTTTGAGTCGTCCGAGAGACGCGGAGCAACTTTGAGTCATCCGAGAGACGCGAAGGGTCTTCTAACTAGGAATGAAGGAGGACGCCACTTTTTGAAAAAGAGGCGCGAGCCTCTGGACGCGGCTTTCACATCTGGGTTTGGTGCAACTTCCCAGGCGTTATGTGTAGCCTGTTACAAAGATCCTGTGAGATTTTCAAACGTCAAGTCTTCGTTGACGATTGGGAACCTGCATCATCTGTTGTTTCCCGAAGCGGTTGTCCACGCGTTGGTTCTTTATTGGACTTAGGCGTTAATGCCTTTTAATGTCAAACCGGCGCTGGCGGTTGGAGACCAGCGTCTTCGATGCATCCCGAAGCGACGCTCCACGTGTCAGCCTTCCATTGGGCTTTGACAATCGTGTGGTCATTAAGGCCGACGTTTCTAATTGATGAACCATTAATTATGGTTATTATGGGATGCCTATAAATAGGGCTCACCCTCTCCCTGTATCAGTCTATACTTAGACTGTTTTCTTTTTGAAAGCGAATGCCCTGAGAAATTCCGCCTTCTTCAGAGTCTCTAACAAGGACCTGCCTCCATAGATGAAGATGACCCAGAGCTCTCATGCTTCTGTTTGGTCTCTTCAGAAGATTACCACTGTCAAGTGATTTCAATAACAGGAAGCGTCTCCTTGAGCAAGAATTATGTCCGTGCTTCGATGCAGAGAGTTCAACTCTTAATAGAGGCCTCTGCGGGTATGCCATCCCAATTTGCTATGATATTTTTGATCCAACCAGGTTTGAATTTTGATATCTCTTAAAGAGATATTATCATCTGGATTTTCTCATGAAGTCTTAGTTGGTGCATTCCTTTTCTGGAATTTGCGCCATCGACTTAAACTTCTCTGGACGCAAATACAGTGGGTCTTGGCCCCTGGCTGCCGGTTTTGCACACAGAGCTTGTGCCTTGAGGCCGCTGACTTGGAAGAATTTTAACTTCGGGTTGAAGGTTTCAGGCTTGAATTTTGCAACTCCTGTTCATCCGACAGGGAGACGGCAATTTTCGCGTCTGATTCTCTTCACGTCTTGTACTTTAAGCGCGGATGCAAAATGAGACTGCATCTGACTTCTGTGTATATCACAATTTTGACCGCGTCTGTTTCTGCCAGTGAAGACGCGGTTCACTGTGCGGGTCATTTCCGCGTCTGAAGTCCTCAGCGATAGCTGCGTTTGTCACTTAGTGTCTTCTGTTGAAGTATACTAAGCTTCAGATTTTCTAATTTTGTTGCTCCTTGCAGGTAGGCTTGATCATCCTTTTTCATGTTCGCTGGGCCCTTGGAAGAATATATCGGCCGGCGAACTTGTTCGATGTTCGTCCACAAGGGAAGAAATCATGGTCCCCGTCGTCCACAAGGGAAGAAATCATGATCCCTGACGGGGACCTAACCCTCGCCAAGATCTCTTTGGACGCGATGCACCAGTCATGCTTGCGGGCTGGTCATGGTCACAGTGGGTATGGCGGGGGGGGTAGCGGTGGATATAGTAGTGGGTAGCATCCCTTGTGAGGTCTCAAAACCTCCTCTCTTACCCCAGAAGTGACATCGAGGAAACTCCATGCTCACTGGACGACCTTCTGGCGGAAAAGATGTTCATCAACGAAGGATCATACCCCCACTTCGAATGGTCAGGTGGAATCAGAAGACTCATTGTTCTCAATCAACCAGGGACTTCTTCGATGTTTACATCATGCATCATGGTGCAACCAGCTTCTGATCGTTGCCACAATGTCTGATCCTATTTTGGTGCCCTTCCAAACATCTTGTATCTAGAATTGTATGCAGCTTTGAGGAGTGAGTGCAACCTCTGAGAGAGAGAGAGGGACTTCTTTGTGTACTCCTTAACTGTAACACTCAATCTTATTGTATAAGAGAGCGTTTTGTATCACTTTCATATGCCTGGATATAAATAAAAGTGACACTTTTCTTTTTGTTTCTTCTATTGTCTTGGACTCTCTTGTTTCTTTTAGTCAGACGCATAGAAGCAAAGAATCTTTTGCTTGTCAAAACTATGATGAAAATTTTAACAAGTCAAATTTTGTGGAGAAAAGATCCTATCTCAGGAACCCCACAATGCTGTCAGAGGTGTGATATTAACTTGACAGAGATAAGATAATTTTGGTGGGCCTGCCACTTTATAAAAAGAAAGTGACAGGTTGAATTGGTACCCCCAGGGAAGATGAACTTTTATCAGAGGTTTGGGATTAATTTGATTAAGATCAGCTGGGGAGTTAATGAAAACATTGTTAATGGTGTAATGTTAACCTAACAATGTTTTTGGGTAGACTTGTTGTTCTGTTGAGGAGAATAACAAGTGAGGCTAGATTCGCGGGGGATCTAGGAAAGTTTTTACCGTTAGAGGTGTGATATTAACTTAACGGGTTGAAAGTTGTCTTGTCAGGAGTGTGATGTTAACTTGACAAGAATGTGAATAAGAGGTGTGATATTAACTTGACTCAGAAGCATTTCAGCTTTCATTTGGGAAAACTGAAAGTGTCACTGTCATAGGTGTGATGTTTAACTTTGACAGTGAGGAATGCTAGAGGTGTAATTTTGAACTTGGCATTGGTCATCTCGACTTTGACAAGGAAGTCCGAGGGAAAGTCATGGCCGTAAGTGTATTGTTGAACTTGGCGATGACCTGGATGCTAGAGGTGTAGTGTTAAACTTAGCATCATTCATTTGAGCTTCGATATGGAAGTCTGAAGGAGGGTGACTGTCAGAGGTGTGATGTTAACTTGACCGAAACTCAATGTACTGTTTAGAAGTATAATGTTAACTTAACAGTAATTTGTCAGAGGTGTGGTATTAACTTGACAGAAATTGATTTGCGATATGAGCAATTTGAGGACCTGTCATCCTATTGATGAGAATGGACAAGTGGAGTTTAAAAAATGTCAGAGGTATAGTGTTAACTTGACAAATTTGGATTTGCGATATGAGCAATTTTGAAGACTTACCATTCTATTAATGAGAATTGGCAAGTGGAGTTTGGAGTGCCAGAGGTATAGTGTTAACTTGACAAATTTGGATTTGCGATATGAGCAATTTTGAAGACTTACCATTCTATTAATGAGAATTGGCAAGTGGAGTTTGAAGTGCCAGAGGTATAGTGTTAACTTGGCAACGACTGTATTTTGTAGACCTACCATTCTATGAATGAGAATTGGTAAGGGATTTTGGAGGGAGAGTGGAGTCAAGTTCACTTAGGATTTTTAGCATACCCTCAGCTATCAACGGATTTGTGGTGCCTTTACCAACTACTGTTTGAGTTGGGCTAGCCATGCTATTCCCCTCAGCATGATAAGTTGTCGAAGATTTATGTTGGGCTTAGAAGCCAACATTTCCCTCTATCCTTAGCCGTTGGAGGCGTCGGATCAAATGGGAACATGTCCCTTAGGATTTTTAGCAAATCCTCAGCTGACAACGGGTTTGATATGCCTTTACCAACTACCGTTTGAGTTGGGCTAGCCATGCTATTCCCCTCAGCATGATAAGTTGTCGAAGATTTATGTTGGGCTTAAAAGCCAACATTTTCCTCTATCCTTAGCCGTCGGAGGCGTCGGATGTTAATAAAGAAGCTCTTCTTGTTTTGATCAGAGGCGTACTTTTAACTTGATCGGAGGGGGAGTACTATTAAGGATAGTACTTCTTCAAAAATCTGCCATTGATCGGCATCATGAGTGTATCGCCATTTGAAGTTATGAGACGATATGACCCATTTGAGTAGACTGACTCTACTACAAACGGCCCTTCCCATTTGGGCTGGAATTTTCCTTTTGTCTTGTGCGTCATCACCATGGGTCTTCTGACGGCTAAGACAAGGTCGCCTTTCTTGAAAGTTCGCACTTTCAAGAAATTTGGATTTCGAGTGGAAGGACGGTTTCACACCCATATACCAAAGAAAATGGCGTAGCTTTAGTTGGAGTTCGCACAGTTGTGCGGTAGGCCCATAAGCATTCACCCAGCTTGTCGTCCCAATCACGTTGACTTTTCGAGACGAATTTCTTGAGAAGCTTGCCAATGGTCTTGTTGAAAGCTTCTGCGAGGCCGTTAGCGGCAGGATAGTATGCCGTTGAGGACACACTCTGGATTCTGAACTTATGGCAGAATTTCTGGAAAGCCTGGCTGATGAACTGGGGTCCATTGTCATGGACAATTCGCCGAGGTATGCCGAAACGGTAAATAACGTGATATTTCACAAACTTGATCACGTTAGACGATTTTACCTCCTTCAAAGGAATGGCCTCGGCCCATTTAGAGAAGTAATCGGTTATTGCCAAAATAAACCGATGTCCTTTTGATGATGGTGGGCTGATAGGGCCAACCACATCCATCCCCCACATTTCAAATGGCCAAGTGGAAGCCGTGGAGTGAAGGTAGCCTGGTGCTTGATGGATGAAATCCCCATGTACTTGACAGGCGTGACATCTTTTGGCATAAGTGACGGCGTCCGCAATCATCTTGGGCCAGTAATATCCCAACCTTTGGAGTCGGTATGCAAGTTTTGGGCCAGGTTGATGGGCTCCACACATGCCGTCATGGGCTTCTTTCAATACTTCCTGTGCCTCCTTTTGTGAAAGGCAGCGAAGCAAGATCCCGTCATGCGATCGACGATACAGTGTTCGTGTGATCGCATTATAGTAGAATTTGGGGGCTTTCCTTCGAATGGCAGCCGCTTCCTTGGTATCCTCAGGCAAGATGCCATACAGGACATAATCGATGTAAGGGAATCGCCAGTCTCTAGGCTCTGGACCGATTGACAATTCCAGCGCTTCTTTGTTTTGAGAATCTCCTGTTGGTTCCTGGTAATCCTCAGGAGCAATTCTCGGGCAATACAGGTCGTGGCTGTGGACAAATATCTTCTCCACTGTTCCAGCCAGAAGAGCTAAAGAGGCAGCGAGGGATGCCAGTGCATCTGCATGCGCATTTTGCCTGCGCGGTACATGGTTGATGTAGAAGTTTGTAAACTTCCCGGCCATGTGGACAGTTGCATTGTAATAGGGTACTAGGTCTTCATGTCTGACTTCGTACTCCCCGCGAACTTGGCTGACGATGAGTTTAGAGTCGCCGTATGCCTCGAGATTTTTAACGCCAATCTCATCGGCGAATTGCATCCCAATCAAAAGAGCATTGTACTCCGCCACATTGTTGGAACACGGCTCAGTTAATGAGACAGCTCGAGGAATCACATAGTTCTGTGGGGAGACGAGTACTACTCCTACTCCTGCCACTATGTGTCCTTTTGGGCTTGTTCTTGATGCACCATCAAAGAAAAGTTGCCACACCTGCCTTTCAAAAGATGTCTGGGTCGGCAGGCTTCAGCGACCTCATCTGGGAGATCGTCGTAAAGTTTGGTTGCCCTCGGATCTGGATGCTCAGCCAGGAAATCCGCCACCGCTTGTCCTTTAATGGCTTTCTGTGGTAAAAAGTGCATCTCATATTGAGATAACAATATGGCCCATTTTGCCAGTCGGCCATTTAGTGATGAAGGTTTTGTCATGAGTAACCTCAAGGGGTTGACTTTGAATATGACTTTTATGGTTTGGCCTGCCAGATAGTGTCGCATTTTCTGAATGGCGAACACCAGTGCCAAACATTCCTTCTTGATCGGGTTGTACCGATGTTCGGCTCCGATCATTGTTCTGCTCAGATAGTAGATCGCTTGCTCTCGTCCTTGATCATCATTCTGAGCTAGTAGAGCTCCCAAAGAATGATCCATTGCTCGGACGTATACCAGGAAAGGTTTTCGAATATCGGAGCTGCAAGGACTGGTGGTTGTGTGAGGTATTGCTTGATTTCCTCAAATGCTTGTTGGCAAGCGTCGTCCCAAATGAACGAAACACCCTTCTTCATTAGTTTAGCGAAGGGTTGGCATCTTCCAGAGAGATTTGAGATAAACCTGCAGATGTATGCCAATCGTCCTTGCAATCCCCTGAGTTCCTTGAGATTCTTCGGGGGTTGCATCTCCTGGATAGCGCGAATCTTTTTCGGATCTAAATGAATTCCTGTGGAAGTCACTACGAACCCTAGGAACTTGCCGCTGGCCACCCCCAGGAAGGATTTGGTAGGGTTCATCTTCAACCGATGGGCCCGCATGATGTCGAAGACAACCTTTAGATCAGTGATATGATCACCTTTAGCGTGGCTTTTTACCGCAATGTCATCAACATAGCATTCCACTGTTTTGCGCATTTGCTGCTGGAAAATGGCGTTCATAGCCCTTGGATATGTTGCCCCCGCATTCTTCAGTCCGAAGGGCATGACGGTATAGCAGTAGACCCCCAATGGTGTCCTGAAGGAGGTGTGCTTTTCGTCGTCAGGATACATTTTGATTTGATTGTATCCTGAGAACCCGTCCATGAAGGACATTCGTTCGAATCCACAAGTATTGTCAATCATGACGTCTGTGATTGGCAGTGGGAATTCGTCTTTGGGACAAGCCTCGTTTAGATCACGGAAGTCGATGCAGATCCGGATCTTTCCGTTTTTCTTAGCAACGGGGACGATGTTGGCTACCCAATCGGGATGTTGCTCTTCCCTGATGAAGCCAGAATCTATGAGCTTTCTGACTTCTGATTGAATCGCCTCCAATATTTCTGGATGGAACCGTCGCTGTTGTTGTTTGACAGGCTTTGCGTCCGGATTAATGTTGAGGCGGTGCACAGCCACTTGAGGATCAAGTCCAGGCATGTCTTCGTAATTCCAAGCGAAGACATCTTTATACTCTTGAACAAGAGATATTAGATCCTTTTTCTCCGACGGTGACAGGCCGTCGCTTATGAAGATGGGCTTAGGGTTAGCCTCATCTCCTAGATTGATCTGAACAACCTTGTCTTCTGTGGGTGGCTCTCGCTGTTCAAAGCGGGTATCCCAAAGAGTTTTAATGTTTGATCCAAGGATCTGTATCGGATTGGATCATTTCTTCATCTCCGTCTTCCAGGTGGCTTGTTGAAACCATATTCACTGAAAGTTCCCCGAAGATGTTGCCGACACTGACATCTGACTCCCATGATGACGTGCCTGAGGAGTAATCGTGACCTGACGATTCTCGAGAATCAGAGGCTGATGGAGCCAGAGTTGACACATAGCCCAACCCCCTGCGAGTCTGATGATAATAATCGGGTGCTTTTCCTTTCGGCACAAAGGATCGAAGTAGCGTTCTCCTTCCTTTGCCGAAGTTCAACCCGAGTCTGCTGGTTAGGTCATACCCCATGTTTTTCATCATTCTGAGTGCCTTTGGCTCATAATGACCGAACTGAGGGGATTCCTGCTCGCTTTCTGATTCTTCATGATTCATTGGTTCGGATTCAATTCGTCCGAAAAGAATTGGTCTTTGGCCCTTTCTTCTCGCTGGAACCATGAATATTGATTGTTGCGCATCGCCGACATTTCGACATGTTTCAAAGGACGATTTCACTGGTACATGCAACGATGTCAAAGCATCCATTACCGACCAGAGATCGTCATCCACGTCGGTACTAGTGTCTGACGGTACTGAATCAGAAGCAAACACAGAAAAATACGCTAAATCTAATTCTTCATTAATGTACCAACCGCCTACATCATCGGTGGAGGTATTATCAACATCGGGCTTATTAATGCCCGTTACAGGTGGATCTAGCTCCCACACACATTCATCTTCCTCCAGCTCGGTGTCGGCTTCATTGCCAGAGTCTGGTTCCTCTGGTTGCGGGACTTCATCTGTTTCCACAGATTCCTGATATAGGAGGAATCTGTGAAATAATTTTCCACTCCCTTGAACGGATGCCTCTCGGCAATCAACGTTCGCACCTTTCCACTCCCGTCAATGTATTTCATGACTTGTTGGAGAGTAGAGGGAACGATAGAATTGCGATGAATCCACGGTCGTCCCAGCAGCAAGTTGTAGGAGGTGTCAGCATCTATGACGTAGCATGTCACCTCTGACCTCAGGTCTCCAATCTGGCATTTGAGCTTGACCTTCCCCATTGGACGGGTACTATTGGCATTGAACCCATAAATGGTCGTCTGGGTAGGGCTCAAACGGTGAGTAGGAATCCCGAGATGTTGCATGACCCTGCGAGGCATAATGCTCAATGCTGACCCGGGATCTACCTGAATGCGGTTCACCTCAGATGATCCAATATACCCTGCAAAGTAAAGGGGTCGATCATGCTTCCCTTTGACTTGCATATCATCTGCCGTGAAGGTGATGCAGGGAATATTTTGGGAGGCGTGGAGGCAATCCTCTACATCTTCCTCCTTTGGTAGTTGGGTCATGAAGACCGCAGCATTGGCCAGAGCTTCTTGTAGAGCCTCTCTGGTCGACTTTGATAGCCTGAGGAGCTCATAAAGCGTAATCCGCGCCGGGATGTTGGCCAACTGAGCCAGGACATCAAAGCGGTAAGGTGCCGTGGGTCCTTCCGCTATGTCTTTTGAAAGAACTCGAGAAAACTGAAGTTCTTTCTGTTTCTCGCCGGGTTGCTTCGTGGAGGGCTTGGCTGGCTCTGCAGTGGGTCTTGGAGGAGTTACCGCCACTTCGCCATACTTTTTCAAATATGGCTGCCCCGAACGGGTTTCTGCCACCAGCTGACTAGGTTCTGTGGCCAAAACTATTGTCTCCTCTTCTGAGTCGGTTAGCGGGGAATATCAGTTTCCGCTTCTCGAGAAGAGGCACACACTACGTTGCAGGATGAAGCCTTTGCTTTGCCTTTGGACTTCCTGCTGGTTACAGCAGTCCATTGTTGGCCATCAATAAGGTCGGGATGGACCCACATGACTTCTCCCTGAGGTGTGGGAATAGGTACCAAGCCCTTTTTTTGCTGCTGGTGAGGGTCTGTGTTGATCATTCTCAGCTCTCCTCTTGGGATAGGGATTACTCCAGAGGGTGTTGGGGGTTGTCTCCCAAACTGGAGAACTGACGTCATATTAGCCGTCACCTTCTTCTGCTCTGGTCGGAGTTTCAATACCTCCGCGTCAATCAGGGCCTGAAGGATGTCCTTGAAGACATAACAGCTCTTGGTAGGGTGTCCCAACATCCTGTGGTACATGCAGTAGCTGGGATTGTCGGTTTTACCGATTTCCTCAGGGCGCCTAGCTTCAGGAAGCTTTAGTCGATTGCTCTTGTTGAGTAATTTGAAGAGCGAGTCGACATGTTCATCCTTAAAGGAGTACTGCTTGTTGGCCCGTGGTTGGCTTGAAGAGCCACTTCCCTTGACCGGTTGAGGTTTGACAGGGGACTTGGTCTCTGCTGCCAAGTTATCCTTCCTTTTGGCTTGGAGGGATGTGTCTGGCGCACGCCTCGTTGACCTTTCAGGCCTGGGTTTGTTTTCTCCGCTCTGACGCGGGCGACAATCTCCTCAGCCTGTTCACCCTGTTGGACTAATTGTTCCAGGTGCGGCTTTCAGCGACTCCTATTTGAGCAAGGAGTGAGGTTTGGAGATTGTGGCGGCATGTTTCCACCAGGGTAACCTGGGTCATACCGCTCGGACATCGGAGTGCCACGTTCCGAAATCTTTCTACGAAAGACTTAACGGACTCTCCCTTTCGCTGCTTGGTGGCTAAAAGGGTAGGCATGTTGACCTCCGAGTCATCTTCAAAGAAGCGTGTAAGAAAAGCTTCTCCAAATCACCCCAGTTCTTGATGGAACCTTCTGGGAGCTTCATGAACCATTCAAAGGCCAGCCCTTTTAGGGTGCCGATAAATAAACGCGCCAGGATGGCGTCGTTATCTACCACATTCTCAGTTTGGGACTTGAAATAGTAGATGTGTTGGTTCGGTGAACCTTTCCCATCAAATGCTTGGAGGGTTGGAGCCTTGAACTTGGGTGGGTACGGAACCAGGTCCCACTCGGCTGGATATGGTTGGACCACTCCTACTTCTTGGAGGCCTTTCCAGTTGGTAAGGGCTTCAAGGCGCTGCTCCAACTGATTCATTCTTTTAGAATGAACCTTTCCCTGGTCTTGATCGTTCTTTCCTGCGACGAGGATTTAGACGAACCAGAGGTGGGTTGCTCTCTTCTCGGAGTGTTCGGAAGATGAGCTTTCTCCCTCTTTTCGTTTGCCCTTAGACTTTCTAGGGGGAGATTTCCTCCTGTCTTCGAGCAACTGTGCGAGCATCTGCTTGAGAGAATCGATGGATTCTTGCTGAGCACGAATCATCTCGAGTTGTTCCTTCTGGACCTGGGCTTGCAACTCCAAGCGCTTAGTGGTCTCCTCAGGAGTGCTCGTCATGTATGTGAAGGCCTCTTTCTCTATAGAAGAGTTTGAGGCCTGCGACTCTGCAATGGCAGGGTGCGAGTTATTAATCTCAATGCCCCGGGCTAGGGCATTGTAGTTAATCGGGGGAATGGCCCCGGTCCGGGTGCGAGTGTGTCGGTATACTCCTTCCGGTTCAGAGTCAGACTCGTCGGAGCTGACTACAGGCTGTTTTCCCCTGCTCTTGCTCACCATGTTAGCAGTGAGCTCTGGATACTCAGTGTCAGAGAAGATCCTCCGCCTGTAAGAGCGTCTTCTTTGGCTGATGGGGGAATCAGGGTCAGCTGTCTAACTAAGGACTGCTGGTTCACGCCTGAACCGCAACGGCACTCAGATAGCATGGAGATGAGCCGTTGGCAGCAACATGATGAAGTGGTTTGATTGGCACTTCTTTTCTTTGTCAAGTAATCTCTTAGATTCATGGGAAGAGGATCGAAGTGATTAGCCTCGCAACTTCGAGGGCGGGAGGCATCCTTGCGCTGTACAGCTTGGACGTAGGATTCAGAGACGCGGTTCTCGCGTCGCAGCTTTAGGACGTGTGACTGGCGTCTCTGCTGAGAGGAGACGCGGCTGTCGCGTTGCTGCTTGGTGCGTCGGGGCAGGGACGTTTGAGAGTGAGTGGGCCGCTGGGCCCCACGCCTAAGGGCGCGAACCTCTTGCACTTGACGAGGCGCGCAGGCTTCGTCTTGGCATTTGGTGATTTGGACTTTAGAGGACCTAATTTGGGGAGTCTCGCATTTGGGCCGCCAAACGCAGACTTCGCGTGCTGGATGTGGCGCGACCAAGACGCCGGATTGAACTTTGCATCCTGCCTAAGTCGGACAATCAGAAGTTCCAACTTGCAGTTGACGCGCACGCCTCCTCTGTCGACGCTCAGTGTTTCGGTTGCGTCGTGGAGGTGGAGAGAAACCAACGACGACTTGGTGCTGAGGGAGAGGGTGGACTGGCTGGACACCAGAGATTTTGGCCATGCGGGTCTCCTGAGAGACGCTGACGCGTGTGTTCCGCATGGCACGGTTGGTCGCAACGGCAGTTGTGCCTGAGACCACGCAGGCCTCCTGAGAGACGTTGGCGCGTGTATCCTGCTTGGCACAGTTAGCTGCGACACCCTTTGTAGCAGCAGCGCCCGAGAGAGCCTCAGATCGGACTTCGGGGCCATTTCCAGTCGAGACCCTGCGGCAGACGCGGGTCCTTGGGCTCTTGGAGCCGGAAGAGAGAAACTCTTCATACTTTGCCTGGTCGAACTCGACAACGAGCGATTCGACCATCTTCCCCTTATGGAGGATGTCACCTTGCGCCACGATTTGTTCGTTAGTGACAAATGTAGTCCCCAGCGGAGTCGCCATCTCTTGTATGCGTCGGAAAAAGGAGGATTCGATTATAAAATTCTTTTGATTGGATAGAAAATTACAACCGATCAGTCTTCCGATTACAAGGGAGGGAGGATGTTGAGTCTTGAATCCTCCCTTTGTTTAAGGCTGGGTTCTTCAAGTGGTGGTGGAGAGTGAATCTTGTTCTCCGTTGACCGGGTGACCGTCGAGACTTCCGGGGATCTCCTCTTCGGATGGTAGATGGAGTAACTCAGCTCTGTCTACCAAAACTCTCAAAGAGAAGATAGGCAAAGAGCAACTTGAGCGCAGCAAGTTCTCTGAAGGGTTGAACTCTCTCTCTTTTCTCTCAGAGCTCTTTTCTCCCAAAAATTATCTGACTGAAAATCTAACCCCTTCTTCATAGCGACGGGGCTATTTATAGGGGTTTCAGGGGCGTACGTGCCTCCTAAAAACACTTATGGGTGCTAACTTTCCCCGTTATGTGGGCCGTGATTGGCCCCGAAACCGGGACGGTTACAACTGAGACGCGGGTGTCAACCCACGCGCCTTGGAGCAGCTGAGACGCGGGTTTCTACCCTCGCGCCTTGATGCTGCTGAGACGCGGCTGTTGAGCTCGCGCCTTGATGCTGCTGAGACGCGGGTGTTGAGCCTCGCACCTTGATGCTGCTGAGGCGCGGGTTTCTACCCTCGCGCCTTGATGCGGCTGAGACGTGGGTTTCGACCCTCGCGCCTTGGTGCTGCTGAGACGCGGCTTTTGAGCCTCGCGCCTTGATGCTGCTGAAACGCGGGTTTCTACCCTCGCGTCTTGATGCGGCTGAGACGCGGGTTTCGACCCTCGCGCCTTGATGCTGCTGAGACGCGGCTGTTGAGCCTCGCGCCTTGATGCTGCTGAGACGCGGGTTCGATCCTCGCGCCTTAGTGCGGCTGAGACGCGGCCAAAATCGGCTTTGTGTCTAGAACTTGAAATTCTGCTTTTAATGGCTTGTCTTTTAGTGATTTTTAGACAGCCTACAGTTATCTTACTGACTAGATATTTAGAGAGGATCACCCGCCTTACGAGGAGCTGGATCTCTTACTTGATCATCATTTCTCGGTATTCTCTTGCTTCTTTTTATTCCTATAAATTTTATGGTTCAGTGCATTGAACTCAGTGCTTGTTCTATTCCTTTATTTCTATGCAATCATTGTGATAGAAATGTATATGTCATATTGCAGTGATGTTTGTGATTATATAGCTTGCTCAAGTTATTTTAGGTTTAGTGTGTATTCGTGAGATAATCTCATCGCGTATATACGTTGCCGACTTTTGTCGCGACCTGGTTTTTGTTGGCCCAAGGTTACAATCACCCAGTTTTGGAGTTTTGATGATTACAAAACATATATAGTTATTTATACTAATCATTATTTTAGTATTTAAGTTTGTTTCAGGGTTCTAAGGATTCAAGATGTTTTCTTCCCTAAAGGAAGGTGGTTTTGACTCAATTGACTCAATTCGGGATCAAGGATTCAAGCTATTCAACGATGCTTATGGAAAAGCCCAAATTGAAGATCTTGTAGTCACCTAGAACCATTGTAAGAAGTAATATGTTAAAGAGTGGGATATGATAAGTTGTGCTCAAGAAAACACACACACACATATTCACTTTTCAAAATACAAGTTTTTTTGGTTATTTGGTTTAGGTGCATGATTGATTGATATACATGTCTCAAAATATTTCAAAATTTTTATATCTAGTTTAAAACATATATTTCATCACTTCTAGCATGCTACTTAAACTTCAAACCATTTAAAAGTATTTCAAAAATTATTCTAAGTTCAAAATTCCTTCTTTAATTTTCTGTTTCAGGCCTTACGGTCGACCGGGCGGTCGACCGGACCTATTTCAGGCCAGATCGGTCGACCGTCCGGTTGAGCGTGCCTTGTGGCTTTGGGCGTGCATGTCTGTGCACGTCTACCGGTCGACCGGGCAAGTCGACCGACAGACCTTGCGGTCGACCAACCGGTCGACCGACTGCAAGACCCTTTAGTCTCGAGTTTTGTCGGTCGACCGGCCCGGTCGACGGACAATTCAAAAATTTCTTTGTTTAGCCTGCAGTCGACCGGACCAGTCGACCGAAGCCAACGACTCTTTTGCCATGTGGCTTGTCGGTCGGCCAGCCCCGATCGACCGACAGCCGTCAAAAGTGTCCATTGGCTCTTTCTTGAAATCTGTTTTGTTTTTTTTATAATTCCAATACCTATTTCTGAATTCCTAGTGGCTAAACTCTACCCTAATGACCTAGTATTCATTATGGATGATATGAATTCTCTCCCTATAAATAGAGGTCATTGGTTATTTGTTTTGGATAAGAAAAATTCCTATTGTTTCAAGTTTTTCAAAAGAGAAGAAAGTTTACTTGCATTGCTTTTCAAAGTTCTTTCATTTGCAAATGTTTTCAGTTGGTTTACAAGTTCCTTTTTCTTTACAACTAAAATTTCTCACTTCACTTCTTGAGCCAAAAATCATCTCCACTCTATAAGAAGTTGTAAGAGAGATTTTGTGGTCTTTTGATCACCAAGTGACTTGTACTCCCTTGTGTGAGATCCCTCTTGTATAGAGGTTAGATTGGTTGGAGTTGGGTACTTCGGTCTTGTGCAGACCAATTGTATTCCCCTTGGGTGTAAAGGTTCCGGTGTGAAAATTCCCTTTGTAGATTAGTGGAAATCCTTCATAGTGGTGAAGACGGGGACATAGAGCAGTGGCTCGAACCTCGAAACAAATTACTTGTGTTTGCGATTGGTTTCCTTATTGCTTTTCATTGCTTTACATTCTAACTTGTGATACCACTTGCTTGCACTTCATTATTGCACTCATTTTATTTACTTGCATTTTCGGTCTTTAATCATTTCTTACGCGCCACAACTCTTAATCTAGGGGAATCAAAGAGGAGAAGTTCTAGAGCTCTTCACGGGAATTCGGCTTCAATTTCTTATATTGAGTGACCGCTGCATCATTATACTTAGTTGTTTAAAAAGATCATTAGATTAGCATTAACACCTATTCACCCCACCTCTAGGTGTTTTTCAATTGGTATCAGAGCTTTGGCCTCTAGGTTCTTGGCTTAACATCCTTAGAGAGATCCTATATTACTAATCACTCTATTCATATTTCATCCTCATACACTAGTAAAAATGGCCGAAGGAATTAAGACCCCACCCAAGTTTGATGGCCTTAACTTTCCCATATGGAAGGTTAAGATGACGTTATTTTTGCAATCCTTAGGGAGCCGGGTTTGCAAAGGCGGTGACTAAACCATTTAGCGCACCCTTGGTGATGAGGACACTTGGTCCGACATTGCCACGAAAGAGTTTGACGCTAATGCTAGGGCACACTATGCCTTACTTCAAGCTCTTAATGATGATGATATTGCTAGAGTCATTCACTGCAAATCCGCTTATGAGAGTTGGACTCACCTTCTAGTCACTCATGAGGGAACTTCATAAGTAAAGAAGGCCAAAATCGACCTTCTTCGTTCCAATATGAAAACTTTTCCATGCAAGAGAATGAAACCATAGATGATATGGTTACAAAATTTACAAGGATTACTAACGGTCTTTCTTCTTTAGGTGACGGGATTGACAATGACCAAAAAGTGAGGAAGATATCTGTGCACTCCCTCCATCGGGAAGTCAAAAGCCACAACTTTGAAGGAGCTCAATGACAAGGAAGAAATGGAGCTCATCGGTCTCATGGGAATCTCAAGACCCATGAGATGGAAAGAAAAGTAAGAGAAGAGATGGCTCCTCCAAAGAAGAAAGCAATAGCTTTCAAAAGCACTTCCACCACTCTGACGTAGATGATGATGAAGAGGATGACGAAGATCTTTCTCTTCTTGTGAAGAACGTTCGGAGAATGTACAACAAGGCCAAATTTCAAAATATAAGAAGATGGCAAGGTAAAGAAGAGAAGAAAATCATTTGCTTCAATTGCCGAAAATCGGGACACATAGTTGCGGAATGTCTGGAGAACAAAGGCAAACCCTCCACTTTCAAGAAGCCATACAAAAAGAAGGCTTTAAAGGTTACTTGGGATTCGGAGAGTGAATCCGATGAGGAAGTCGACACCGCCAACATGTGCTTCATGGCTAATGAAAGCATAAGCAAGGTAACTCCCGATACATCCATTGAAGATTGTGAATTATCTATAGATGAATTAGGAGAAGCTTTTGAAGAACTATCTCTAAACTATGATTTTCTCAAAAAGAAATACTTAAAAATGAAAAAGGAAAATGAATCACTTAACCACAAAGTTTTCATTCTCACAAAAGAAAAGATGATTTATTTTCAACACTTGCTTCCACACAAAAGGATTTTGATAATTATAAAATTTCTTGCAAAGGTAAATTTTCACTAGTTGATAAAGATGAGATTTCCATGCTAAAGAAGAAAATTGACTCATTAGGAGATGTTTTAAAGAAATGTGAATTTGATAAACTAGACTAGAGGCTATGTTCCTTTGAAAACATATCTCAAAGAAACATCACATGTTACACACACTCATGTTCATAAATCACAACCATTACATCATGCTAAACACCCTAAATATGTCCACACTTCACACACTCATCATGCATTCATGTATGATAAAGTTTATGCATGCACATATTGTGGCGAAAGGGTCATTGGTTTAAATTTTGCTATGATAGGATAAATGCATCACATAATCATGTTTGGGTTCGGAATACTAACATTCAAGGACCCAAGAAAGTTGGGTACCAAAGTCAACAATTTGTTAAATGATGTAGGTACATTCCAAAGACCAACGACGTAGGGAGCGGTGGTATCTTGATAGTGGTTGCTAAAGGCACATGACTTGGGATATCAACAACTTTGTAACCCTATCAAGATACCATGAAGGTGGCACCGTCACCTTCGGAGATGACGCCAAAGGAAAAATCATTGGTATTGGTAACGTTAAACTTGGTACATCTCCTTTAATAGAAAATGTCATTTTAGTTAATGGCCTCAAGCATAATCTCTTGAGTGTTAGTCAACTTTGTGATAAAGGTTTTAATGTTAATTTTGATGACCTAGCATGTAGTGTAATTGATAGACAATCCAATGCATGTATATCTTCGGATTTCGTGAAAACAATGTATACATAATTGATATGTCTAAAATGCTATGAATGCTACTTGCTTAAATGCTTCGATGATGACTCTTGGTTGTGACATAGGAGATTAGGCCACATTTCTTTTGACCATCTATCTAAATTAAAAACAAGAAAATGGTGAAAGGTATTCCTTGCTTGAAATTTAAAAAGAACCGCATTTACAATGCGTGCCAACTTTAGAAAACAAATCAAGTCCTCTTTCAAATCCATCAAGGATATCATGACATCATGATAGATAGTAGTAAAAAGTGCATATTTATCACTACATTTACTATCACATTTTCATATTTATTATATTTTGCACTATTATTAATGTTTATATTTATTGTGTACAGGCCTTGAGTAATAAAAAATAAAGAAATAAAAGCTCAAAAAGCCCATGTCCAAGCCCAATGCAAAAGTTGCAATTACCAAATGCCAAAATTGCAATTACCAAGTACAAAAGTTGCAAATACTAAAAGAAGAGGGAAGGGATAGACTTCTACTCAACCCTAAACACTTGCAGGACAAGGATAAAGTTAAAAGGAGGAGAGTGCAAAGATGAAATTCGTTTTAAAGAGATTTGGATTAGGGTAACTTGCTTCCCAAGTTATCCCGAATTTTCCAAATAAAGAGTCGGGATACAACTTCCAGAAGAATATACCAGATGGACAGACCAGAGGAGGCCACGAGCGAAAGCGCGTGGCCAGAGACCACACAATGGCCGTGGAAACGCGGCCAAAGCCGCGTTTCCGCGGCAATCCAGATAAGGTTGGCCAGCTGCTTTCGTCGAGGAGTCGTACGGGACTCTAATCTTCCGTCTCCTATAAATACTCCTGCAGAGCAACAGAGAGGGCGTACAGAACAGTGCAGGACAGAGAAACTAATTTAGGGTTTTCTTAGGCTAGTTTGTAGATTAGGTTTTTTTTATTTTCTTTTTTTGTAATTTTTAATTTTTTTTTATAACTGAGAGGAGAGGATACTTTCATTGAGGAAGGAGATCAAACTTGTACTGAAGGTGACAGTCGGTGTAAGTAATCTTTTTTCTATTGTTAATTGAATCGAATCAAAGTTTATTTCTTTTTTGCTATTCTCTGTGTTTCCCTCTTTTGGTTTGTGGATCCATGTGAAACCAAGAGCTTCGAAGGTGCCTTCTCCTTGTAAGTGCTGTTGATGGTTTATGGTGATGAATATCTACTTCCATGGTAGCGTAGCTCGCCCTTTTTATTTCGTAGTATAGATCGGGAGTGGGGAAGATCCTATACGCCATGCTTGAATGCCTTCAAAGACAAGGTAAGTCGTTGCAACGGATCAAAAGTAAACAGGCGGAGAGGTAAGTATGTTTTTTTTTTTAGTTTTTAGTTTTCTTTCTTTTATTTTTAGTGCAAATCACCAAATTCCCAATCTTTTTCACACTTCTTCAATTTCATTGTAAATATCACTTCTATTTCTCCATCTTCTTAATCTACCACTTTCTTCTAACCTGACTTTAACAACTATTAATTCAAAACTTTAGAGAACTTACTAAACAGGCTTCCATCGCTAGTCCCTCCCTGTGGATCACGACTGACTTGCATAGCCACTGCTATAGCGGTAGTATTGAGCACTTGCACATTCCTATTCTTAAAACTAAAATTCTATATCTTGTGTGCAGGTAAAAACTCAATCAAAATTTTGGCGCCGTTGCCGAGGAGGGACGGTAAGTTACTCTCAAAAAAAAAAACTAATTATTGATTGATTTATTTATTCTTTTTGTTTGCAGGATCAGAGAACAGGAAAACTAACAGCAGAAAAAGACATATAGCAACTCTGTGCCTCTGCCCTCGAAGGCAGAGCAGCAGAGCCTACTACAGAGCCGCGTTTGCGCGACAATAGCCGCGTTTCCGCAGCCTGAGTAGTTCACTACTTACTCGGTTTTCTGCAGGTTACTGAAAATTAAAATATTTGTTTACTGCTCTGTTAACTTTTCTCTGTGATCACCCTGCACACTGCTAATTAATTAACAGTAACCTATTTGTTGAAAAAAAATAAAAAAAATTAGACTCTTGCATATAGGCACGTGTCTATTTAATTTTTTTTATTTCTGTTGAAGAGTGCTGGAGACAAGTTACGTTCGCATTGCATATAGACTAGGAAGCACTCTTGGCTGATTTA
This sequence comes from Agave tequilana, assembly GCA_038442645.1. Classification (NCBI taxonomy): domain Eukaryota; kingdom Viridiplantae; phylum Streptophyta; class Magnoliopsida; order Asparagales; family Asparagaceae; genus Agave; species Agave tequilana. Next base: position 52,614 of record JAVJIF010020498.1, read on the forward strand.
CTGCTTTGAGTGAATATTTGTCTATTGCTTTACACGTGCACTAAATTGACTTAAGGGCTTGTCCTATAAATAAGATAAGGTGGGGATTTCATCACCCTTCCTTGGCCCACAAACAATCTCCTCACTCACTACCCAAGCTTAACTAAAAATGAGTAGACGTTGGCCCTAGGGACATCTCGGACTCAATTAGGAGATTATCCTAAGGGGGAACGGTGTTGGAATTTGACTCCTGCCAAATCAGTGTCTAGGAAGGGGGATTGAGGGCCGAAAGCCCGAAGATTGGTGGTTATTTAATTAAGGAACGTTTTTGACGGAAAACCTCCCACCAATCTTGCCCTGACCTGGCTGATTAGCTTGTGGTCAAAGTCTGCATTATACCTCCCTGTGGACAGTCTAACCAGTTAGGAGTCGTCTAGGTCATAGGTCTACCCTAACTTAGGTTAGAATTTTTTTTCTTTTTTGTTTGCTTATTTGTTTGTTTTCTTTTTTTGTTTGTGTTTATTTGTGATATGGCTTATAACAATAATTTTTTCAATTTTAATAATAATCCATATTACACATCAACCACTTTTTCGGATATTACCAAACCGGCATATCATAACTTTAACCAACCTAGTGTGCCAGATTGGTCTTATCCGAATCATTACATGCCTCAGTCCCAATACTATGAACAAGACTGGAATAATCATCACTACTCTCACAGAGTCAATGGGGATACAACGCCCCTGAGCCATATTGTCAACCACTGTTCAACCATTATCTTCATATACTTCTTTACCACATCACCTATGTTTCAGTCCTCCAATGATCCATTCGATGGGTTAGAAAAAAAGTGGATCATTTGCAAGATTAATGAATGATCAAATTCTAGACTTTCAAATATTCTTGAACTAACCAACCAAGTTGATAGGTACCAAGAATCATTCTGTCTAGAAGACCTTGATCAAAATTCAATTTCATCACATCAATATGAACTTGATCAATCCCAATCCTTGGACAAATTGGCTGTTTTAATTTCAATGAGATGGAATTAGATTGTGAATGTGAACCCGATCCCCAACTTTGTGATTCAGTTTCCATCTTCGAATCTATGTTGACTCCGGTATTCTTACCCAATTTGGACCATTTTCTGAGCCAACATTTATTCCCTGAATACCCATAGATCATCATGAAATTGATCACACCAATTTTTAATGATCATCATATTGACCTGACCATTTGATACTTTTAAAGCCATGAAAAGCAAGCTCAATGAATGATGACCTGACTCAAATTGATTGTGATCAGACGAAAATTCCTCGTCAAAAACGAGTTCAAATTCCCGAATCAATATTGACTCCTGTTCTGTTACCCGAGTAAGTAATATTTTAGAGTCAGTTTTGATTCCTACACCTGTCATTCTTGAACTTGAATCACCAATAGTAAGTCACATTCCATTATGAGAAAATGATTGTGGACTTGAGTTTCAATTCTTGGATTGGACTCAACGCTTGAACCAAAACTAACTCTCGAACCCCACGTTAATTTTTTCGAGTTTGTATTGGATCCTGAACCTATCATTCTTAAGTCCAAAGTCAACCATTCTACCAAGTCACATTCTTTTGTTGGACATAGGTATAGACCATGATGACTCTGTGATGATTTTCAGGACTGGTCATGTAAAGGAAGTAAGATTCACGATAGGATTTCCATGATCCTACTCATACTGGGGACTGTAAACATGTAAATAGAAAAGAGGTCAATAAAGGTAGGTCTAGTGAACTACCACATTATCTTGATTGGGTAGCAACGCTTGGCCCAATCAGACCACCACCGGAACCACCCCCTAAGGTAATATTTTCCTCCCTTTCTTCTTTTTCATGCATACATGCATTCATTCATACATTGAGGACAATGCATGAGATAGGTGAGGGGGAGGATTTACTAACATACTAACATAGGTAGAAACTAACAAAATTTTCAAAAAAATTGAAAAAAAAAAAGGGGGGGACAATACTTTGACTTATCTTTTGAAAGAAATCTAAGTTAGTCTTAAGATTAGGAAAATCATGATTAGGATTTCTAAAAAACTTGGTCAAAATAAATAAATTGTTGAATTTTTAGGTATAGGAGAAAAAAATTGAATAAGTAATTAGTCTTGATTTTTACCTTAATGAAATGTGCATACCTAATACATTTACATATCTAGGATCCTAAGACAAACTCTTGTGCCCTATAAAAAAATAATACTAAAAAAAATTGAAAAAAAATTCACTAATTAAGCTGGATACATGTGCCTCAAGAAGCATAAGTATTCACGCCTAAAGGTAATTTTATAAATAAAAACCTTAGTTTTGTGGCCTAGTTCACTCGAATCCTTAAGTCCGTGGGGTGTGTTCTCACCTGGTGCCCTAAGACCAACTAGTTTGGGAGCCACCGACTTTAAGTTCGCTACATGGGTGGATTAGAAAGCCTAAGAAAACTAAGAAATATTACTTATATATGTACTAACACATCTAATAGTCAATTAGTTAGGTATGGGGGCCTTAAGAAGCCTTGATACTTATACGAAAGAAAATTAGATGAGTTATACATATTAAAAAAAAGAAAAAAATATATAATAAATAAACAGGCATGAGAGTCCAAGTTAAGGAATTCCTAGTAAAGATTCATAAGGATGCATATGACTTTTGGTAACGAAAAAGACTGTACAAAAATTCAATTTTGATCCTAACTAAAAAGGATAACAATTTTACTATATAAAGACTAAGTTTGAGAATGAATAAAATGATAATCCTAAAAACTTATAGATTACTTAGTTTCTTCAAACATATTTCAAATATTTTCCTTCTTATGGATTTTGTGGGTGTAATCCGCTGAAAACCCTCACGAGACAACACTCGTCCTCTAGGGTAACTTAGAGGTTTAACGGCTTGTTGCACATGCTAAGTACAACCGTGATTCCTACGAAAGTGAGTTAGGATAGATTAATTTTTCTTTTCTTTCTGATTTTTTCGAGGACGAGCAAAAAGATAAGTGTGGGGGTGTGATAGGTAGTAAAAAGTGCATATTTATCACTACATTTACTATCACATTTTCATATTTATTCCTATAATTTTGCACTATTACTAATGTTTTATTATTTTTGTGTGCAGGCCCTTGAGTAATAAAAAATAAAGAAATAAAAGCCAAAAAAGCCCATGTCCAAGCCCAATGCAAAAGTTGCAATTACCAAATGCCAAAATTGCAATTACCAAGTGCAAAAGTTGCAAATACTAAAAGAAGAGGAAGGGATAGACTTCTACTCAACCCTAAACACTTGCAGGACAAGGATAAAGATAAAAGGAGGAGAGTGCAAAGATGAAATTCGTTTTAAAGAGATTTGGATTTAGGGTAACTTGCTTCCTAAGTTATCCCGAATTTTTCAAATAAAGAGTCGGGATACAACTTCCAGAAGAATATACCCAGATGGACGACCAGAGGAGGCCACGAGCGAAAGCGCGTGGCCAGAGACCCGTTTTCGCGGCAATCCAGATAAGGTTGGCCAGCTGCTTTCGTCGAGGAGTCGTACCGGGACTCTACATCTTCCGTCTCCTATAAATACCCCTGCAGAGTAACAGAGAAGGGCGTACAGAACAGTGCAGGACAGAAACTAATTTAGGGTTTCTTAGGCTAGTTTGTAGATTAGGTTTTTTTTATTTTCTTTTTTTGTAATTTTTAATTTTTTTTTTATAACTGAGAGGAGAAGATACTTTCATGGAGGAAGGAGATCAAACTTGTACTGAAGGTGACAATCGGTGTAAGTAATCTTTTCTTCTATTGTTAATTGAATCGAATCAAAGTTTATTTCTTTTTGCTATTCTTTGTGTTTCCCTCTTTGTGTTTGTAGATCCATGTGAAACCAAGAGTTCGAAGGTGCCTTCTCCTTGTGCCGTTGATGGTTTATGGTGATGAATATCTACTTCCATGGTAGCGTAGCTCGCCCTTTTTATTTCGTAGTATAGATCGGGAGGGGGGAAGATCCTATACGCCATGCTTGAATGCCTTCAAAGGACAAGGTAAGTCGTTGCAACGGATCAAAAGTAAACAGGCCGAAGAGGTAAGTATGTTTTTTTTTAGTTTTTAGTTTTCTTTCTTTTATTTTTAGTGCAAATCACCAAATTCCCAATCTTTTTCACACTTCTTCAATTCATTGTAAATATCACTTCTATTTCTCCATCTTCTTAATCTACCACTTTCTTTCTAACCTGACTTTAACAACTATTAATTCAAACACTTTAGAGAACTTACTAAACAAGCTTCCATCGCTAGTCCCTCCCTGTGGATCACGACCAGCATAGCCACTTGCTATAGCGGTAGTATTGAGCACCTTGCACATCCTATTCTTAAAACTAAATCTATATCTTGTGTGCAGGTAAAAACTCAATCACATCACGACCTTTGGAGTTGATCCATATAGATTTGTTTGATCCTACAAAAACCAAAAGTCTAAGTGGGAATCGTTTTGCTTTCGTTTTAGCTGATGATTTCTCTCGTTTTACTTGGGTTTTCTTTTTAGAAATAAAAATCAAGTCTTTTCACATTTTCAAGCCTTTAAGAAAAGAGTTGAAAAGAAAAAAGATTCTTTATTTAAGAATAAGAAGTGATAGAGGTGGTGAATTCAATAACCAACACATTACCACTTTTTGCGAAGAACATAGAATTAAGCATGAGCTATCTTGTCCTAGAACTCCACAACAAAATGGAGTCATTGAGAGGAAAAATCGTACATTACAAGAGATAGCTAGGACAATGATAAATGAGTACGGTCTCCCTCAATATCTATGGGCCGAGGCCGTAAACACTTCTTGCTACATATCAAATAGGATTTTCTTATGCAAAAAACACTCTAAAACATCTTTTGAGATTTATTATTCAAGAAAACCAAATGTTTCATACTTTAAAGTTTTTGGTTGTAAATGCTTTGTTTTAAATACTAAAGATAATTTAGTTAAATTTGATGCAAAATCATATGAAGCAATTTGTTGGTTACTCTAACACTAGTAAAGCTTATAGAGTCTTCAATAAATCATTTTTGACTATTGAAGAATCTATACATGTAAAGTTTGAAGAATCTAATGTGTTTGTTGAGAATATTGTAGAAGTAGATTCCCTAAATGAAGACATGGAGAGGATTACTTTGAATGATTCACCTACTCTTGAAGATAAGCCAAGGTTGATGAGGAAAATGAAGTTCAGAAGTTGAAGTGGAGACATCACAACCACTTTCAAAAGATTGGAGATTCACTCTACATCATCTCAAGGATCTTATTATAGGTGAAGTATCAAAAGGGGTAACTACTCATTCTAAACTTCATGATCTTTGTGGGCACTATGCATTTAATTCTCATTTGAACCAAAGAACATCCTCGAAGTCGAGGGTGACTCATATTGGTTGCTTGCCATGCAAGAGGAGCTCAATCAATTCGAGCGCAACCAAGTTTGGCATCTTGTTCCTAGGCCCCATGATAGACCAACAATGGTACTAAATGGATTTTTAGGAACAAGTTGGATGAGTCGGGTAATGTTGTTAGGATAAAGCTAGGTTAGTGGCCCAAGGTTACACTCAAGTCGAAGGTATCGATTTTGAGAAAACTTTTGCACCCGTAGCACGACTTGAAGCCATACGGATGACACTTGCGTTTTGCTTCATATAAAGATTTTAAACTTTTTAAAAATGGATGTAAAAAGTGCTTTCTTAAATGGATTTATTGAAGAGGAAGTGTATGTTGAACAACCACCGGGTTTGTTGATCTACACATTCGAAATTTGTTTTCAAACTAGACAAAGTTCTTCATGGTTTAAAACAAGCCCCTAGGGCTTGGTATGAAAGACTTTCTTCATTTCTTATTTCAAATGGTTTTACTAAAGAAAAAATAGATACTACTTTGTTTACCAAACATGTTGAAATGATATACTTGTAGTTCAAATATATGTTGATGTTATCATATTTGGTTCTACTAATGAAAATCTTTGCAAAGCTTTTGAATCATGCATGAAGGGGAATTTGAGATGTTATGATGGGCGAGCTTAACTACTTCCCGGTCTCCAAATCAAGCAAAGGAAGGATGGGATTTCATCAATCAAGCCAAGTACACGAAGGAATTATCAAGAAATTGGGCTTGAAGGGGCTAAGACAAGCTAAACTCCCATGGTACCACCACAAAGCTTGACAAGGATGAACAAGGTATAAATGTAGACATTAAACTCTATCGTAGCATGATTGGTAGTTGTTATATTTAACGGCTAGTAGGCCGACATTATGTTTTGTGTTGTCTTTGTGCTCGATTTCAATTGTGTCCTAAAGAGTCCCATTTGATTGCGGTTAAAACGCATTATTAGATACCTTAAGGGCACAATTGAAATG